>JAVTVY010054846.1:0-29218 GCA_036873755.1 Hanleya hanleyi | reverse complement strand
GGACACACTTCTACTGATAACTTATGTCACCATGAGGAATTGGTGGAGGTGTGGCCCATGTATACATATGCTTTGTGGCCTTGTGTTTACAGCCTGGCTTATGTTACCATGAGTGGGGGTGTGTGATTTTACAGCCTCAAGTTATGTTACCATAAAAGGGGGTGTGTTTACTTAGGCTAGTCATATATGCAATGTTGTGGTTGTATCGACAGTCTGAGTGTGGAATTGCCTTCATGATATCTTTGTCTTGTCGTTTAATAAAACCATGGCCATATTTTATTCCAGCACATTCATCGCCTTATTGTTGTTTATTGTATTCAGTACTGAAATAGGGTAATAAATGTTTAATATTTTAGAGCCTTTTCAATGTTGTTGGACATTTGAAGATCTATCTGTGGAAATAGTATCCCAAGCCTCAAACACCCAGCCATTCGAGATACTTTAACACGACCAATATAAAACGCGACGATGAATTGTTATCTCCGATTTTATTGCGATGAAATCTTGTTCCAGCAATTCATGGGTTACCCTCATACTTTCAAACTGTCGAATCCTGAAGATTTTTAGTCAGGCAAGACTAATGGAGCAAACGTATTGGGGGTAATAAAACACGATCTTGCCGATATGCCTGCAAAGGACACTTTAATATTCTATCAATGTGACAGGAGGTAACTCCATTATGAGCCATACTGGGCAACATCGGCAACAATAAATAACCTGTATGAAACAAGTGTAATGAACTGGCTAATTTTCTGGCGAAGTCATAAATCTAGGAATACAAAAGCCAGCTAATAAATCTATTTATTTTACGAGTTAGCAACAATCAAAATTTATATTTTGATACATACACCAGTTATTGCCTAGGGGAGACCGGGGCACAGTGGATCACGAGGCACAGTGAATAATTGTCTATAATTAGACATTGCCAGAGGAAATCCCTCAGATGGTGTCATCACTTTGTGTGCAGATGTATAGCCCTTATGAATTGTAGACAACATTGAGAGAGAGTTGCTCCAGGAACTTTAGTGGGTTAAAGTATGTTTTTCATGGTCAAAACTAAATGTTCATGGTATTACTTGATGTGGTATATGGTGCACACTATAATGCAACAAGGCTACTGTCATGTTTTAATAGTAAGTGCGATATTTAATGAATGTGACAAACATGTGTTCTTCCTCTAGTAAAAAATCCCTCAGAGTTCATTGGGTACACCCGGGGTACAGTGAATCGGGGCACAGTGGATCGGTATGGCAGCTGACTCACTACTGCATGAAATTTGAAAATTTCCATTTTTCATTTTTTGGTATACCAAAGCTGTCTTAAGAACAATTTAGCACAACTTCTTAATAAATTTATGTATTATTGTTTATTTGGAGTTATTTCGATGGTTGAGATGATGCGAGTCAGGGCGAATTGTAGTGAGAATATATCATTCTCGTCTCGCGAGACTCCCTACTGCGAGAAAGAGTCTCACGCGTAAATGGGAGCCATCCCCCCAAAATTTGGGGGGTGAGTAGGCGGCGTATGATTATCTGGCTTGTCACTGACCTGCTGACTCCGCCGAGTTAGAAGCGAATTGCTAAACATAACGTGGGCTATATAATTGGGAAATGAATCTTTCCGTTTCGGAGCATATCAATCGCGAACAAATTATTGTCGGTATGTATACTTGGCCGTGAAAGCGAGTTATCTAATACAGGAAGTAGTTCGCGGGTAGACACGGCTCGCTTTGAGAATGATGTCATGCTGCCTCGCTTTGAGATTGGAGATTCAAAAATGTCACCAGTTTACATGAGAGTCGCTTTGGTCTCCCGCGGGTAGACACGGCTCTCTTTGAGAATGGAGAATATATGGCTGTAACCATGTTTTCTCTTTACAGTCATATAAATGATGTCTGTAATTAAGACTTTCTTTCTAATTTGGAATAAAAGCATATGATTGTGTTATTTACAGCGTATCATGATGCGATTCACTGTGCCCCAGGCAGTGAGCCACTCTGCCCCGGTATAGGGGCACAGTGAGTCAATATTTTTGGCATCTTTAGCGGTCATTTCAGAGAAAATGACATGAGTTAACTCCATAAATGTAAGGCAGTTGTACAGCCCAGCAGCATATGTATCATCACCCAAAAATAAGCTAAGATATTGCCAAGACATTAATGTGTAAATTGAGAAAAAAACGATTTCTGATTCACTGTACCCCGGTCTCCCCTACACCAAGAATAAAAGTTTACATGACATCCTGGTGAGTACTAAGCTATATCCATTATCATTACATATAAATACTATAAATGAACGAATGGACATATACCTGTCGGACGCACGCCAGAGACGACCAAAGACCAAGTATGTTTACATTACAACACATATAAGGGAAGTGGGAAGAGGTACCGACATACTGACTGCGTCACATGACTTCACATAATAGTCTTCTGGTTAACCTATTCTAAAGCACATCCCACTCGTTTCGTGAAGATGCTCGAAGCTGGGGAATTTAACCGTTGATTTGAGAAAGGATTTTACAAAAACTATGCACCGCAGCGCCATATACGAGCCGGGATTTGTGTTATGAAGTGTAACAGAAAACCAGAACACCGCCAGGTATGAATAAATTGCGTTAATTTGTTCTCAATCGAGCCTCTGAAATCCGGTAATTTCTGGCGGAAAAGTGCATTTCAAGTTTACCTCCCGTGATATAGGCCTACATGTGGTTGGCCACAACTGTTCCTATCAATAACCTTCGGATGATAATCACACCTGGCGTTCATTCATCTCCTTGTGCTATAACCCGTACCGTATAAAAGTTCATTTTGATGCTCCTTACCTGTTATTTTCGGGAAGTTAATTCCTCCTTGCACGCTTGTAGCTTTTATTAAAGTTTCGGGCGGTGGTGATCAGCTGTGCAAGAACCGTTTTCACATCGACCCTGACTTTCCCCATGTTACGTTAGACGCCATATTGCGTGTATTTGGGCCACTACGCATGCGCAGTTATACAAAATGGCGTCTACCGTAACATGGGGAAAGTCAGGGTCGATGTGAAAACGGCTCTTGCACAGCTGATCACCACCTCCCGAAACTTTAATAAAAGCGACAAGCGTGGGCAAGAAGGAATTAACTTCCCAAAAATAACAGGTAAGGAGCATCAAAATGAACTTTTATATGGTACGGGTTATAGCACAAGGAGATGAATGAACGCCAGGTGTGACTATCATCCGAAAGTTAGGGCCTATTGATAGGAACAGTTGTGGCTAACATGTGGTGTGAGATGGGTATGCATATGCAATCCAGTAGAATCTTGTCCCTGTGAACTGACCAAACACGCTCCTTTGGCTTCATCTACCGGAAGACGAATGACGTATGTGCAGTTGTAGCGCGACTGAAGTAGGACCTGGTCCGGGAGAAGATGCGGCAGGCTTACCTGTGTATATCAGATCTTGCAAATCCCTCCGGCTGTATATCGTACCTCTGTCTCGTACGGCTGGATGTGGTCGACTGGGCCGAGTATAGGCACGGACTCTCCGATCTCCCGTTTTCAGCCTTCTAGCTTTTCATTGGCTGAGGGTCTTCGGGACATTCCGGCCATCTTCGCTGGTTCAACATGATCTCAGCGGCCACTACCACACCCTTCCCCCTCCTGACTTTTGGGGTGGGTTATCTCCAGCCTTTCAGCCTTCCAGCTTTTTCTTTTATCGTGTTTTACATCCAGCCCTATCCCTACCCTAACTGTCCTAACTTCAAAATATGTCCCTAAAAACTCCCAAATATTCCTAAACCTTACGCTACCCTTAAAATGGTGCAGTTCCCATTACTCCAGCATTTCTGCCTAGCATGTCCTGGCCTTACAAATAAGCTACGCCAGCCTCAAAAATACCTACACTAAAAACTTGCCTATCTCTGCACTAAAAATGATGCACTATTAAAAGACACTAAAACTGTTTTTCCCAGATTCAAAGAAATACTCTATTTCTTTCTTCCTTTCTAAACCTCAACTTCAGTCTGTTAGCAGACCGCGAGGCTACTGAACACCCCCCTTCCCCCCCACCGGGGCATGCCTACTAGCTGCCCCAGTGGAAAATCCAAAAGCTACCCATAAAAATTAACCTTAAGAAATGTACTCCAAGGCCTAGCAGCCTTATCCCCTCCCTCGTCAAAATTTAGATGGCTCATCAGCCATTTAGCCTGGAGCCAACCACACACGCTGAGCACGGAGCTGACAAGTCACCCAACCCACCAATTCTTTAAGATCATTCAACGGCCTTTCAAATATTTAGGCCTAGAATTGGCACCTATCAATAAAAAGGGCTATGTAATCCTAAAGGGTGACAAAAAAAAAGAAAAACTTTCAAGTTTAAATTCTTGTAACTCTCCATTTATTTTCAGCTATTATGAAAAGCTGAAGCTAATTATCTATAGCTATGACAGGCAATAAGTGTCTCCCCTTTTGTACTCAGCGTGTGTGAATAAAATAACTATTAAAATATTCACTAGAATAGGGAGCTAAAGAGGGAGAACTGCCTACTAGCTTTCTCCCTCCAAAAAGCCCCATTCTCAAAAAAAAAATAAAAGATAAAAAATAATCACCCCCCCTCCCCATCTGTTTTCCCCTGGGATGAGTCCTGAGAAATAGATGCGAGGCCCCAGAGGGAAGACCGCCTACCAGCGTCCCCCCACCCAGGACCCCCATCTCAAGACCCATCCCAAGCCTGTTTTTCCCCTGGAGTGCTAAGCCCGTCTTCCGGTGACCACCCGGCGCAACGCCCTATACCGAAAGATGGTAGAATCGGCAGGCGTCCCGCCGGGTTATCTCCGCGACCAGCCGGGGTGGCATATTTTTTACCCCGGCCACCCATTGAATAACGGGCCACACACCCCAGGGGGTATTGATCCGCGGGAATCCTCGAGGAGACTGGCAAGGCGAGTCGGATTCAACCATCAACCGATCCATGGGCAAGCCCTGAACAGCAGCCCCGGTGTCCCTGCAGTCCAAAACCCGGGCGCTCACCTCAAATATTACATTTGGGAAGCGCCCGAACCAAGACTCAAGGGCAGCAGAGCTCCCAAGGAAGCAATGCACATGGACCGGATAGCGTCTCCCCCAAGATCCCCAGAAGATCATCGAGGGCCATGGTCCGCCCTCCGCCATCCCGGTAGCCACTCCTCCGGGTATTTTCCCGGCAATGAATGACGACCGGGAGGTTTCGCGGGAGCGCCAATGGCATGATTTCCCTCAGGAAATCAGCCTGACACCGGCGCTCCACGACAGACACATGGTCCTCATAGTCCAGACCGACCTCCCCCAGACCAACACATCCTGGGGACCGCAGAAATTGATGAAGTTTATCCTTGGTTTTCCGGTCCACAGGACGGCCGACCTGGTGGGGGTACAGTCCGTATGTGGCGTGTACTCCTGGATCCCCGAGGAGCACGGTTAGAGATTTAGACTTCCAGCTCCCCGGGAAAACAAGATCACACACCACATGCTCCATTACCACCGAGGTATGCAACAGATGTACTGTTCCGACTTCAACCCCGATGGTCTCCAAGGTATATTTACCGTGGAGGCGACCGAGGACGACATCCAAGTGGCAATATGAGTCAACCACCCTCAGGGGCGGATGGACCTGAGCAACCCACAAGGGGTTGTCCAGACCCGAGGAGTCCAAATGAACAAGCAAGACAACAGAGGCCGGGCGGCTCCAAGCTGGGCTGCAACCAAGAATAGGAAAGCTGCCGACCAGAAACCACCGGAGCCTGAAGGCAAATGCCCACAAGAAACACTGCGATAATCAAAAGAAAGAGAGAGAGAAAGAAAGATCCCCGCGCCCAGCCAGAGACCAACCAGCCACTGATATCACGACTGTTCACCAAAGAACCGGGAAACCAGCCGTCCCAAGGCGGCACAGTATCGCAAAGCAGATCAGCCATACAAAATTTAGGGCACACCCAAATATTCCCCTCCCCTTACCTACTGCCATCCCTCCCTCCCCAAATTAAATAACCCCGTCCCCTTACCTACTGCCATCCCTCCCTCCCCAAATTAAATAACCCCGTCCCCTTACCTACTGCCATCCCTCCCTCCCCAAATTAAATAACCCCGTCCCCTTACCTACTGCCATCCCTCCCTCCCCAAATTAAATAACCCCGTCCCCTTACCTACTGCCACCCCTCCCTCCCCAAATTAAATAACCCCGTCCCCCATAACCCAGCCGTAGAATCCCCCCTTCAATCCACCCCCCTACCCCCCTGTTTCCCCGAACATAATTGGCCTTTTCTTTCTTTTTTTTCTGAAAATCAAAGAAAAAAAAAACAAAATGTCTCACACCACCACATCAAAAGCAACTCAAACTAATTACACACCGACAAAACCCGACATCCAACCACACAGACCAAACAACTTGGGCGCCCAAGACAATGACTTCTATACAACATCACAAACAATAACGTCACCAATCACAATCTATATGACAAATATGACATCACCAATGACATATCTTGCACCACAACAAGACATCACAAACAATAACGTCACCAATCACAATCTATATGACAAATATGACATCACCAATGACATCTTTTGTACATGAAGACATCACAAACAATAACGTCACCAATCACAATCTATATGACAAATATGACATCACCAATGACATCTTGCACAACAACAACAAGACATCCCAACTTCACTTGCCCTAATTCCTCTAACCTACTCCACTTCTTCACTGGAAGCAGGCTACACATAATTTTTTTTTTTCATTATTAATTATGCATCTTCCCAAATTACATTGTGCCTTGTGACTTGTGACCCAGGATGCACCTAGGACCTTTTGGACGAGTCTGCTCACTTCTGACATAGCATAGCATGATTATCCTTTTCCTCTAGCATCAACACCAAAGAAACTTCTAAAATGACCCTAGACCTTATCTAGGAGCAGTCATATGCGGACAAAAACTGGGGTTTTCGAACCATCCGACCCCCTCGTGTAACACGAGGCTCTATCATCGGTAGAACCGAAGTGGTATCTTCGTGCACTTTTGCCGGTCGCGGTTTCCTAACTTCTCGCGGTTCCGCAAACAATAAGTCTAAGTTCCAATCCGGAACTTCATCTGTCAGACCGAGAGGAACGGAATCCTCCTCAACACCAGGGGCATGCAGTACAGGTTGTATGCCCTCCTCAGGGGAAGACTCCACTGATACCCAATCTGGTACTCGTCCTTGTCCAGCCTTTCCCGTGTCATGGGTGACTTCCCCCGAAGAAAGCTTTACGGATTCTAAACTTGGTACTTGTCCTGATCCAGACTTTCCCGTGTCGGATGCCCTAACTAAACTCAGTACAGCGTGACGTCTCCGTCGTACCCATAGAGGGATGTCCCTGTCCTGGCATTGACGTAAAACATCATGATGCCACACATGGGACTTCCTCCTGCTCTCCACCCGGTACAGACATGGGGATAACACCTTACTCACGACAAAGGGGCCCGCAAAGATTGGTCGCAATTTCTTGCTCTGTCCAACTTTGACGGCTAAGTCCCTACGATAAACCAAATCCCCCACCTCATAGGTCCGGGATTGGATTTTCAGATCATAGGTACGTTTTTGTCTATTTTGAGTAACCCCAATCCGTTCTCGGGCCAGGCGATGCACTTCCTCCATATGTTTCAAGAGGTTTACCAAGTAAGCATCCCCCGTGAACTTTTGCATGTTAACCTCTGCTACTCCCAATAGAATGTCCACTGGCAGAATGACTTCCCGCCCCAACATCAACATGTTGGGAGAGAAACCGGTATCGCGATTCGGCATAGACCGAATAGCCATTCCGATTAATGGGAGGTGTTTATCCCAGTCCATCTGCCTATTCTCCAGGTAACAACGAATCACCTGGAGCAACAGACGATTATACCGTTCCACCTGACCATTGGAACAGGGGCGGTAAGGGGTAGTACGAGATTTCGTGACTTCAAAGACCTTGCAAAATTCAGAGAACAGGTTACCGACAAAGTTCCTGCCTTGATCGGTATGCACCTGCAACGGTACTCCAAACCGCACTATGAACCCCTCTAGAAATGCCTTTGCGACGCTTTCCGCCGATTGCTCAGGAAGGGGGCAAATCTCCAGCCATTTAGTGAATTGGTCAATCATCATCAAGATGTAGCGATTTCCCCCTTCCGAAGTCACCAGCGGGCCCAAGATGTCCAGATGGACCCGCTCCATTGGTGCTCCTGCATGGAAAGAGCCCAATGCCCCTTTAGGGTTCACTCTCGGTTTCTTGTTGGTGTTGCAAGTAGCACATGTCCGAACATACAGTTCTACGTCCCGAGTCAAATTGGGCCAAAAGAAAGAACGTTTTGTCAAAGCCAACGTCTTATCGCGGCCCAAATGACCCCCAGTCTTTGTGTCGTGCACTAAGCGCAACACTTCAGAACGTAGCTCTGACGGTACTACTAACTTCAGCTTGGAAGTCACACCATAGTCCCACTGATAGTACAAAACTCCATCTTTCAGTCTCAGGCAAGAACGACATAGCCACAAATGCTTTGTCACTGGACTGCTCATAAATAGTCTTGATGGAGTTTGTCCGGTTTCCACATGATCAATCACGGGACGAAGCTGTAAGTCATTATACTGTTTTTCCCTCATTTCAGATGGGGAGAACAATTCAGAGATGACGTCTAGCGACCCAGGGTCTGGATCTGGGTCAGCCTGGTCATCCAAATCGATGAACAAAGCCCGTACCGCAATTGCTGCCGTACCAGTGGTGGCCAAAGGGATCACATCATCCACATCCTCTGTGAAACGACTCCACTGGTTATGGGCTCTCAGACAGAATTTACATCCCCCACAAGGAAGGAATTCGGGTTGACTTCCCGCCACATAGCAGTTACATGCGGGTAAGCAGTCTGGGATGCGTGACAATCCATCGGCATTCCCATGAGCAACCCCAGCCCTATGCTGAATGGTCATGTCGTACTGGCTGAGTTCCTCCAGCCATCTAGCCAACTGGCCTTCAATTTGGCGGAATCGGGTCAGCCATACCAAGCTATTGTGGTCCGTACGAATCAGAAAAGGCTTACCCAGCAAATAGTGCCTAAAAGTCCGGGTAAAAGTTACGACCGCTAGAAGTTCTTTACGGGTCGTACAATACCGTCGCTGCGTTGGGGCCAGGTTTCGACTGGCGTACGCTATTGTGCGCTCAACACCACTCTGTACCTGCACAAGTTCTGCTCCTATCGCGGTATCAGAAGCATCGGTGTCCAAAATGAACGGATCATCCACCGTAGGTATGGACAAGACAGGCGCCCCAATCACGGCCTCCTTAAGACCCTCGAATGCCTGTTGATGTCGGCCCTCCCAGCTGAAAGGAGCCTTGGGCTTCGTCAAGTCATACAGGCACCCCGCTATCTTCGCAAAATTGGCTACAAAATCACGATGATAGTTTACAAACCCCAGAAATGCCTGGAGTTCTGTACGGTCTGTAGGCACCGGCCATGCACGCACGGCACTGATTTTGCTGTCTGTAACTGCAATTCCTGCCCTGCTGACTGTTTTTCCGAGAAATTCTACCTCTCGCCGAAACAAAGAGCACTTCTTCGGTTTCAGCTTCAGGTTATGATCCCGGAAGCGCTGTAATACAAGACGGAGGTTCGCCAATACTCGGTCAAAAGTCCGCCCCACGACCACCACATCATCCAGGTAGGCGAGCACTTCCTTCCAGGTCAGGCCACGAAGCACAGTCTGCATTGCTCGTTGAAAAGTGGCCGGAGCATTGCAAAGGCCAAATGCCATCCGGACATGCTCGAAAAGCCCATACTTGGTGATGAAAGCGGTCTTATGGCGATCCGCTGGGTCGATCGAGATCTGCCAGTACCCCGCCGCCAGGTCTAGCGTGCAGAAATACTCGGCCCCATCTAGCGCATCCAAACAGTCATCAATTAACGGCAATGGGAAGGCGTCTTTTACCGTAATATTATTGAGGGCTCGAAAATCAATACAATATCGCACTGACCCGTCCTTCTTCCTGATCAAAACTGGGGCAGAGGCCCAATCTGATTTGGAAGGTTGGATGACGCCTACATCCAACATCGCCTGCAGATGTCTTCCCTCCTCCCCTTCAAATCCGCGAGGCGTCCGTCTCAAGCGCTGACGGATAGGACGAGCATCCGTGGTCTCAATATGGTGTACAGTGTCAGTGAAATGACCTAGATCTAGGTCGCCTGTGGAGAACCGGTCTTGATACTCCACCAGGACCTCTTTCACTTTCACTGCCTGTTCCTCGGTTAATCCCTCACAGGATGCCTTGTACAAGGGTACCAGATGTTCTGGTAGGGAATCTGTCATAGGAGCGCTATTCACTTGCCGGATACTAGGCTCCCCTTGTTTGGCAACAGTATCAGTGTTCGGGTCGCTGTACACCCCATCCAGTTCCAGCGTTGTCCCGATCCATGCCCCACTAGATATTGTCACCTCATTTGTAGAGGGATTACGCAAGCAAATCGGGACCCTTGAAGCACCCCGAATTGCCATCTTGGGCACCATTATAACTGACTGGTCAATCACAGGCTCCAAGACGTAATCAACTGGCGCGAAACCATGCATCACTCCCTGAACCAACTGGGAGGTGAGCGGGGGAACAGTAACCGTTTCGGCCAGCGTAACCCTACTAATTGACAGTGGTTCCCCTTCCCCATGACACTTCAAGGTCGCGGACACCTTTCTGTCTCCAATAACTAAGACATTCTTATTGAAGTCCACGATACAGTTATTGGCAGACAGAAAGTCAAATCCTAAGAGAAGGTCATCAACCAATGGAGCAACCACGACGTCCCAGGTACAATGAAAATCTAGCACTGACATTGGTACCTGCCTAACTAGCATTCCCATACTAGAGGATCCCTGGAACGCCCCAGTTAACCGAACAGGAGATGACGACAATCCTTGTAACCCCAGTTTAGAGTATAATTCATAACTCATCACTGTGGCCTGTGCAGCTGTATCAACCACTGCCGTGACTGGCGTCGAACCAACTTGCACTGGGACGGTCATAGTCCAACCAGGAGAACGAGATAGAGCAATATCCCGGATCGCCACAGCGGGAGTCTCCGAAACATCTCTCTCTGTCACAGAGCCTCTCCATTTCCTCTGGCCACGACGACTTACACTTGGGGCTGAGAACCGGCCACCGTTCCCAGCCCTTGAGCGTTTAAAGGACCCTGCGAGTATCGGGTTGGACAATTACGGCTTATGTGACCGATCTCATCACAGCTATAGCACCGCAATTGAGATCTCGCGTTTCTCGTTGACTGTGAACACTGAGAACTCTTGTGTCCCACTTTCCCGCACGTGTAGCAGGTAATAGCAGTCGGGGTCCTTGAACTCTGGAGAGACTCCTTCACTTTCCCCTGGATGCACTCCCCAATTAAGGTCTTTATAGTTGACCTCAACTCCTCACTTAACTGCTTCTCGGTATCAGTTGCCCATATCATAGGCTCTGTATTCTGATCCAGGCCCACAGCCCGAACAGATTTCACAGCCAATGACTTGTGATTGTGCAAGGACAGAGTCACATACTTCAAAGCCTCTTGAATTGTTTGTGGCTCTTTCTCCATTGCGAAGGCAACTGCCTGTCGCTCCCGGCATCCTCGCAAAAAATGCTCCACACAAACAGTTTGAATAACACTGTCTGGGGCATCGGGATAGGCATTCAATGCCAAATAGTTGCATTTTTCCGCAAAATCCTCGAGTGTATCATCAGGACCCCGTTCCTCAACCTGCAACCGCCGCCTTATTGCTTGCGGAGGTTCGCGAATACCGTATCGCTTTTCCAAATTCTCCATTAATCTGTCCAAGTCTCCCTTGTCTCTTTCGGACTGCACATGGAAATACTCTATGGCTTTCCCATGCATGCACTCCAAAAGTTTTCCGAGAGCTTTCTTCTTATTCCATGCCCTAATCTTGGATTCCAATTCGAATTTAATTCGAAACGGAATCCAAGTATCCTTTGCGCCCGAAAACACCAAGGTCTTTGGTAGATGTGGGCTACGGCTACGCCTACGATATCCCCTAGTCGACCTACTAGTCCTCGGAGATCTCGATGCACGGGAGTAACCGGAGCCACTATTACATCCACTATCATCAGTATCAGCTTCTGCTCCTGATGGTAAATCATCCGTTGCCGCCAGCACAGGGGCTTGGACTACATTATTATTGATTACCGCAGGGGGCTGCGGTTGAGAATCATACCTCACCCCCCTATGGCTAAGTGGTGGAGGTAAGGCATACCTACTGGCCGCCTCAGCATCACCTCTAGCAGGAGTCGAAGTCCTTGCATTCCGATGCACACCTATTGATCGAACGGCCTGTGTACCGACTTCTTGACTACCAACCTCCGTCCCTCGAGCTGGACCCGTATGAACGGAAGTTGGCAACCCAGAATTACGAACTGGTCCCCGAATACCTGGGGGATTGCCATGACCATAAACACTAGTCGATGGCATTACGCTCATAAGTCCATTCATAAATCTAGTCTGGGAGTTGTCCAGCACAGCCGTAGGGACAGTGGTATCCTCCAATATTCCCTCATCGGCATGTTGCTGAGCCGGCTCCTGCCTTGGCTCTTGCTGAACAACCTCGCCGACCGGAAAGGTATTATTTAGTGGATTTAATTCCACTCCTGCACGTAGAGCATTCACAGGTGCAGGTGGCACATTCACCTGAACATGATCACTCGACTGAACCGAAACTGCGTTCAACCGAGCATGGAATGTATTTACTGGTGCAGGCGATGGCGTTGCTGGAACCGGAACTGTATTCGACCGATTTGGAACCTCTTCCCTACCCCTTTCAGTTAACTGTTGAGGTGTGTCAGCATTACCTGCTAGGTCCGCCTGACGAGCGTCCCTTATCTGTTCAGAGGTTACCTGTAATGAACTCTCTGATGCTCCCCCACGGTTACTTAATAATGCAACGACAGTTCTTATATCGGAACCCATTTGTTCTACTTTGCCATCCACTTGACCTACTTGAGTGTTTACTTGTTGACCTAGTTCACCTACTTTATCATTCACTTGACCTACTCTGTCATTCACTTCACCTACTCTGTCATTCACTTCACCTACTTGCGTGTTTACTTGTTGACCTAATTGTTCAACCTTAATATCCACTTGAGTCAATTGAAGGCCTTGAGTATCAACCTTTTCCTCTATTTCACCTACTCGATCAGTCAATTCCTGATGCTGATCAACTACTGTTTTTACTTCATTCCGAAGGCGCTGAATGACTTCTTCCCATTGATTATTCCTGCTAGAAAAATCACTAATAAATTTCCGTATCTCGTGGTCCTTGGTGGCCAATTGACTCTCCAAGAACACACGATTTTCCACAAATTTCTTTTGCAATCCACGTAGATGACTTTCTTGAAGCTTTAATTGATACTCCATGAGTGTACTACCCTGCATCTCTACCCCAGTTATGGTTTCATGCAACAACAACTCAAAGGCATATTCCTTTGTGAACTTTGTTGCTTGCAGAAATTCCTCAAATGGAATCAATTCATCTGGTCTTTGGAGAGCTACTAATGCATTAGCCCTAGCTGCACCAATACCTTCCAATTGAATCAATTCCTCACTTGTAGCTATTGCTACATTCAATGACCCTATCTCACTATCTGCCATGTCAAGAATCGAAGTGAGCAGACAAGCCAACGGAAAATATAACCAATATTCTCCACAATATCACCCGAAGCCGTCAAGGTCTTATCCAACCACCAATATATCAACCATTAACCAACCAAGCAACTGCAAAAATCAAATCATTAATTCACTATCCACCACTAGTATCGCCACAGTGTATCAGCCCGACTCAATCCGCTTTAAGTCGGCAAATACCGATGATAGGGATGGGGGAAAAAGAAGAAAAAAAAAATAAATAAATAAATAAATAAATAAACAATGTCCACCTGCACTCACCAACCCGTATAACAAGCGTGTATCAGTTAACTTTCCTCTCCAAGCGATTTAGAAAATACCGATCGGAGATGGGGAGTGAAAAATAAAAATGGAAAACAATGTTGCGTAACTGGTATTTACCAACCAGTACGCCACAATCAGTTACCCAAATGCAAACTGGAAAATACCGACCAAGGACCGATATCAGTAACTGGCACTTACTAATCAGCAGAACCAGCATGCATCAGTTCACCTCAATCAGTTACCAAATGCAACCTGGGAAATACCGACCGAGGACTGATCACTAACTGGCACTTACCAACCAGCCGAACCAGAATGAATCGGTTCACTTTAATCACTTACCAATTCAAATTGGAAAAATACCGACTGCGGACTAATGTCGCTAACTGGCACTTACCAACCAGCAAAACCAGCATGAATCGGTTCACTTCAATCACTTACCAATCCGAATTGGAAAAATACCGACTGCGGACTAATGTCGCTAACTGGCACTTACCAACCAGTAAAACCAGTATGAATCGGTTCACTCCAATCACTTACCAATCCGAATTGGAAAAATACCGACTGCGGACTAATGTCGCTAACTGGCACTTACCAACCAGTAAAACCAGTATGAATCGGTTCACTCCAATCACTTACCAATCCAAATTGGAAAAATACCGACCGCGGACTAATGTCACTAGCTGGCACTTACTTACCAGTAGAACCAGTATGAATTAGTTCACCTCAATCAGTTATAAAATTTAAACTGGGAAATACCGACCGAGGACTAATATCACTAACTGGCACTTACCAGTAAAACCAGTATGAATCAGTCCACTTCAATTACTCAACCAATCCAAATTGGACAAATACCGACTGAAGATGTGCCAAATGTAATAGAAAATATTTGAATTGCTAATTATAATTAAACAGCCAATGTTAAATCGTTGAAATAGCCCAATACATGAATTCTATTATTATCTCTTGTGTTTAGGAGAATACACCCTAGTTAGCAAATTGATTTTTAAATTGTACTAAATCGAGGAGTTAATAGTGAGTGAGTGAATAGCTTTTAACGTCGCTTTCAACAATATTTCAGCTATATCACGACGAACCAACTATGCACCACCCAGCCCAGCCAAAGTCAGAATCCGACAGGATCCTTGTCAGAAACAAACCTATCACCAAGCCAACGAGCCAATTTACAACCTGAAGATGTTTTAGTCAGGGAACACTACTCTTTTAATCTCCAAGATAATTCCTACTCTGCCACTAGAGTTGTATTATACATAATTTTCAATCCATTCAAACCCCTCAAAGTTATTTAATAGAAATTTCATTCAATATCATACAATCAAATGATTTGAATCAGAATCCCTGGTTATTACTATGAAGGTAATGGTTGATTACTATAACAGTATTTGCCAATTCTTCAAACATTTATGCCTACTAGCAGTATCAGAATAAGATTGAATGTTGGCTCTTTAGGTGGATTATACTGTATAAAGGATTTAATTGAGAGCTGAAATCTATCCTAATTAATATGATGTCAATCAAATCACAAAAACACAACCTTGCATACATACACACATTAACACGCAACACAGAAAGCAACACACATGATAAACACACAATGATCGATGAAGGTTTTGTTATGAAATGATATGTGAAATGATTTCACACCACAATACTTCAAATTATAAAATCAAATAATGCCTATATAATCAGCATATTAAAGTTTAAGACCATTTTCAACCGGAGGGATCCACTGAGGCCAGCCCTATATATTTATATTAACTCAAACTTTCCTAATCCCTAACTGCACTATACATTTAGAAAACAAAATAACCGCCGAATATTAGGAACAAAAGAAAATAAATAACCTAATTAATTTAGAATTAAAGGCCGTACTCAGTGGACAACAGGAAGCCCGGCGAATCAACTCCCAGACCAAGGGAAACTACTCTTGTAATACACGACTAGGTTTCCCAATCGTTCACATCAAGTGAACCGGTTTACTCATATAAAAATAAACCCCAAATAATCAGGTTCAATACCGCCAAATACGCGACACCGAAATTGCTCCTAATCCAGAGTTTTATTCCGGCGTTTTCTATCCTATCTCAAACAATAATATACTATTCTACCTAATATATCATAGTTTGAAAATTGAAACTAAAATTTGTCCTGCACGGACTTCACTCGAATCAACCCGAAAAATTCTGTCAAATTTTCCTAATTATTTACAAATAAATCCACAATTCCCATTAACCGCTAAATTTATCCTTTATATCCGTATGTTTTGCTTTAATAAAACCGGAAATATCAAGCCAATATACCCGTCTAGAGGTTTCAAAAACCGAAAGCTCTCCGCTAAATTATTCGAAATTCAACATGGCGGCCGAAAAGAAAATGTCAGGTAGCCAGACAGCCAAGACCACGTGCGTTTCAGATATCGCCCTACAAGGCTATATTTAATTTTGCAATCAAAACTAGTCTTGTATTAGTTTACTTTGGCACCAGTTGAAGTAGGACCTGGTCCGGGAGAAGATGCGGCAGGCTTACCTGTGTATATCAGATCTTGCAAATCCCTCCGGCTGTATATCGTACCTCTGTCTCGTACGGCTGGATGTGGTCGACTGGGCCGAGTATAGGCACGGACTCTCCGATCTCCCGTTTTCAGCCTTCTAGCTTTTCATTGGCTGAGGGTCTTCGGGACATTCCGGCCATCTTCGCTGGTTCAACATGATCTCAGCGGCCACTACCACACGACCAAAAACACGTGACCAGCTGATGACCCCGTTAACCCTTTCGTGCGCCTGACACAATATGAGTCGCACCATGCTCCATGGTCACATACAGCGAGAAGCTCGTGCAGATTGACTACAATTACAAGCGTCTAGTCCGTCATTCATAATCCAGCCGTCGTCCATTAGAGAATATCCGCGTCCATAATCCAAAGACCTATTCCATATTCCATATAACAGTATTAGCACCAACTTCAAAAAAACAATCATAGTATACATAAACATAGGCTTGTTTCCTGCAATCTTGAGAGAAGCGGTCAACAGTTTTCAATGGTGCCGTCAAGACATCATGATGTTCCAAAAATATCAAATCCGTATCGCTGATCAGTATTCTTAATCCATAATATTCGTTGTAAAGTCGTCAGTCACGCTTTGATTGTGACTGTTAATATGAGTGGGTCATTCTCACAGAAAGGCACATTTTCACTTGGGGAAATATGTCAAAATCAACATCACCAATGACTACAGAATTTGATTGCAACAGATTCTCCATTGACAAAACTCTTTATAATGCATACAATAAATGCAGACATTCCGAACAATAAACTTTTCGTAACACTTAACGGTGGAGTTGTCTTCAATCATGTCAGTGGTGTTACACAGGAATGATCAGTATATTGGGCACTAAGAGAACAGAAATAGGAAGATATACACATGCTGGGCAATAGATTGCATGTAACTATGACTATTGATAAAAAAATATTGAAGTTAGGAAAACAAGTTTGTTTTTAATATCCTAATTATGCTACTTAGCTCACCAAATCAGCCAATTGGACCGCATGTATCAACCATTCATGTAGATTCTGTATAATAAAACCTATTTATTCTTGATGCTGACTTTAAACTAATCGAGTTTGTTTCTTTTTCAAAATATGGGACAATTTAATCAAGTGTTTATGAATTTCTAGACCATTCTTGCATCCGTAACACCACTGACAATCCGGTAACACCACTGGCCTCGTGTAACACGTACCACTGATTAATTTGTTCATTGACGCAAAAATGCAGTTGCAAGCGAAGGCTATTTAGGGGCAAAACAGGTATATGAAAAGCCTTCTGATAAAACTGCTTCTTCTTCTTCAAATAGTTATCTAACTGAAATGTAACACCAGTGACAACCCGGTAACACCAGTGACCTCGAGTAACACCACTGACCTCGTGTAACAACAGTGACCAATTTGTTCATAGAGGCAAAAATGTAGCCGTGAGTGAAAGCGATCTAGGGGCAAAACACGTATATGACAAGACTCCTTAACTTAGTATTATTGGGAAGAAAGGTAAATTCAAGTTGTACTGAAATTTGGAGCAAAATCATCATAATTGTCAATGGTGTTACCCTACAAATAGTAACACCACTGACAGGTAACACCACTGATATTTTGGAAGGAATTAATTGTTGCTCCCTCGTATATTGTCGTGACGGTCCAAGAACAATGATTTTGTAATTCATACGCACATTTCTTTATTACCAGTTAATATTTTTACTCGGGAACCACTACATGTTGATCCTGAGACGGAACACCACTGACCGGTAATAAACATACGCTGAAAATTTGGAGCTAGAAATGACTGAAATACTGAAAAGAGTTTCATAAAACACTTCTTATGGAATCTCAAGTTTACCCGCACTTGATAAAGAAGCCGCCTGGTGGCAAATCTTTGTTTCTAATTTAAGCGTTCGCTTTTTGGCTCCGATTTCAGTTACAGTAACACCAATGACCCGAAAACCAGTTACAGACCTTTGCCCATGCCATTTTCACAAGATAATCTGCTCTTGTAAAAAATATATTCATATATTGAAAGAACAGATGTAGCTGGTTGCCAAAAAGGTAGAATAATGTAGAACAAAAGAATTTTTGGCAACTTTATCGTGGTATCAAGTAGGTCACTACAGCCAGTTACAGGTCTATTTTACCCTAAATTGAGGGTTCTGGTAAAAATTTACCCGAAAAAATCAATCGGGAGAGTGCTTTCAATGAGTTATTCGTACTCTACTAAATGAATACTACGAACAATTTGAATTTTTTTCAGCCATAAGACTGGTTAGAAGAGAATTTGGGTCGAGTGACACGAATTGCGTCTTTCCGTGAGAATGACCCGATACCATGAGGATCTTGAAGTACATGGGTTCATACGGCCCCTAGCCCCGGGTTAAGCGGAATTGGACACAAGTTACGAAACGTAGCGCCACAGATCTTGCACGCTACGTTCGTATTTTGCTATCAGCATGCGATATGTATCGCCAAATTTGAGAAACATATGGCTTTTACAGTATGTGTCTTGCCAGTGCCAGCGTGACCAACTAATAACAAATTATGTCCAGCAATACAAAGGGGATGACCAGCAATGCATGTCTCCCCATTGGAAGCATGGCTGTGAACCTCAATAAATGATATGCCATGTGCTGATAGTTAAAATTGTTTGAGACTATCAATTGATATACAATGCAATACATGCTTATTGCCAAATAACGGGTAAGGCTTTGGTGAGGGTGCCGCTGTGCTGGGATGCCGCTATACCAGTCGTGCATGTCACAGCTACATTTTGCCACTGGCTTTCAACTCCGCACATATGGCTTTTACAGTATGTGTTTTGCCAGTGCCAGCGTGACCAACTAATAACACATTATGTCCAGCAAGACATATTTCCACAGCTTCTTTCTGCATTTGGTTCATCCTTCAACATGTGCAATCACAGACGAGACAGTGTATTGTAGTCCGTCTACACGAGCTTCTCGCTGTGTGTGACCATGGAGCATAGTGTGACTGATATTATGTCAGACACACGAAAAGGTTAACCGGGTCATCAGCTGGTCACGTGTTGTTGGTCGCGCTACAACTGCACATACGTCATTCGTCTTCCGGTAGACGAAGCCAAAGGAGTGTGTTTGGTCAATTTCTTGCAGATTTTCCCCTGATTTCCTTTTCCATCGATGCGGTCGGATGGTATGGTACATGGTTTGCTTGTTGTCTGACGAGCTTGGTTGACGATGATTACGGGGTGTGACATGCGGAACGGTGGAATAATTGCGCATATCGTGCTTTGGTGAGGGTGCCGATGTGGGGGTGGTGACTCCTCGCTTGGGCTCCCTGTTAATGCATTATAATACCGACACCTAGTTAATTCTTCTATTTCAAGCTCCCATGGTTGACTGTGGTTGACCATACTTCGTGGTCAATTAGTTTGCTTCATTGACATATGAATCTGGTCGGCAATAGTCACCAATTCTTGTCTGACAATGATCATCCTTAATCGTGGCCATATTTGGTGCAATTTTAAATACATGGTTAACCTCTGTCACCAACGGTCGATTTAGCCATGGTCATGTTTGATCAAATATGGTCAATCACGTACCGGTATCTCGGTCATCCTCAGCAATAGCCTATAGGATTCGACCCTTCTACGGAGGGTCAATGTCTGGCTAATTTGCAGCAACAAAAACATTTTCCCAGTTACACGGCAGATTTTGAAATCGAAAACGAGGCCGCGCTATATGTCATCGGTCAACTGAGACAGTCACGTGGTTGTGTATGCAGATTGGAGTGGCTCCTATAAATAGTGAATGCTCATCTTAGTTTAAAATGGCGGGGTCAAATGATCAATCACTGGAGACAGCTGGAACAGCACGCAGACACTGTCAGTTAATATCTTGATTTAACAGAGTCCTACAGTCTACTTCAGCAATGGTCCTTTTCTTTCCAAAACCGTTTTCAACAATGGCCAGTGATCAAAGTCAATGGAAAATAATTGTGGTTAACGATGGTTAAAGGCCTTCAATTGTAGAGGGCAAGACGTCTTCACAATCAGAGGGAGTTTGCTGCTCTGACCAAGGTAGGCCTATGTATGTGACCATCCAATGCATATGTTCTTCTTGGATGAACTCATCCTCGAGAGCCATTGTATCGAAAGATCGACCTGTTAGGATCGATACACTGGCTTGGTTAGTAAGGGGTTTCCTCTAAATCAAACCAATGAGTGAACGCGCTAAGCTAGATGATTACGCCAATCAGCTACGAGAGATGACATGTGACAGGTTTGAATTTCATTGCAGGCCAAACCACTTTGATGTCGGCTTGAAATCGACATCGTAAGTGAAAGCAAAAACCGCAGACTTGGGATACCGATATTCTAATTCGAAACAAGCACGGGGATGAAATTTGTACTGTAATATAAATGACAGTCTGGACATAGCGTGCGCTCTGTGTATAGTTATCTGAACTCTTCTGTGTTTGAGGTACGTTTTTGGGTATCATGCTGTTTCTCGAGCACGCCGTCGAAAACTGGGTGAACAAGTTCGCTACTACTTGTTCTCTTTGCTTCTTTGAACCCACAGCTACCACAGTGTGAGTTAGGTTTATTAAGTAAAGTTCACACACTAAGGGTAAATCAGAAACTGTTGAACATTCTTACTCAAACAATGCGGTGTGTGTCTACAACAACACCCTTTCTTCACAGATATATTATAATAAATTGATAATTACGGGACAATAAAACTGGGGAAAAAATTATATGTGGTTGTCAATTATTGCGATACTGAAACTATAAGTCGGGTAAATGGAACACGATGACATTGATTCAGATTTCTTGTTTTATTTCAATAATAACATTAACAAATCATGATTTTCTGGACAGATCTCGATCACGGCTATTGACCCGACTTATAGTTTCAGTATCGCAATAATTGACAAACACATAAATGTGACAAGTTTTTCCACCGTTTTATTTTCCCAGAAACAATACATGGAAAATACATACATGTAATCTCAGTATATTCAATAACGCTAATTATCATTTTAATATAATATATATGTAGAACAAATAGCTGTAATTCCGTGAAAATTGCACGTAATAGACCCGGCCTGACAATGCATGGCCGGGCCGTGCACATAAATGTGGGGCATAAATGCCCATAAATGTGACAATTTTTCCCCCAGTTTTATTGTCCCGTAAGAAATACATGAAAATACATTCTCTCAATGTATTAAATAACGCTAATTATCAATTTATTATAATATATCTGTGAAGAATGCACGTAATCGAGCCGGCCTGACAAAGCCTGGTCAAGCAATCCCGTTTCGTATGTGAAAATCTGATTTTTACATGCACCCCGCCTAGCTGGTCGGCCGCCATCTTTGATTTGCCGGGATTTCCAGCATGGAAGATTAAATCGACCACCACGGGCCTGAGAAGTGCCGATATACACCTGAAAATATACTAGATAAAAGCAGAATTGTATAAACATTATAGTAAGATCAACAAATAGCTGTAATTCCCTTTAGAATGCACGTAATTTGGCCGGCCTGACAATGCCTGGCCACGGCCTGGCACGGCCAGGCACGACCAGGCAGCCGGCCAGACAATAGTACGACCCCCATTATAGACATAACAGTACCGTATAATTTACGTATACATTATTCCGTTGTTTGTCTGGATAACTGAACATAGGACATCTTAGTTTTTAATGATATTTTGCCTACAACTTGTCGTTGATATGTTTCACGCCTGTAATAGCGTTTGTTACTAGCTACTGAGCTACCTTGAAAGTGAAAGTAATCGATCTATCTGCATATTAAACTGCATTCGCTCAGATTTGGTAATGCAGGGGAGACTACTCTTATCGGCATATTGTAAACATAACTTTAAAGCCCTGTAATACTGATATATGGTTTATATTGGTTTATTAATTTCCTTTTTTGTTTTGTTTACAGTCCTTTACCATACAACATTAACAGAGTTTCCATATACAAATAAAGAACCGTGCGAACATAACTCCCTGGTGTTGTGCATTGCATTGGTGGAAATCGTTAAGGGGTTAGCTGTCTGCTATCTTTCAGTAAGAGAGGCAGAACAAAATTAGTCCAATACAATGGGTGACTGACAGCCTTTATTTTATTATTCGGATGTTCGATTGGGCTGTGATACGGACATGGTAGACAACAACATATTAAAGGAGGACGTATTCCAGTCACATGATATTGGACTAGGATGAAATGTACAAGATTTATAGCGACAACGACTGAAGAACTCTTCCGAATCTCCAAAAATGTCCAGGTAAACCCTCTGCGAGGATTATGATTTACCTGGACTTGTGAAGATGACATGAACCCCGCCTGCCAACTACTTTTATGGTAGCTCTGCTCACATTTGTAATGGCTCGACCATGCAAAACGTGGGCGTTCACCTTTGTATCATGAAATACCTGGTCAGAGAGACAGTGTCCTCAACCACTACTAACAGCATAACGAACAACAAAGTCTATTTGACGTACATTTGGATAACGTAAAGGTATTTGTATTATTCTCATTGATGCATGTAGACTGCGCTACATAATTACCGGCACTCTACGTTTACCAATTAGAGCATTTCCACAAAGTGGATGCTCTTATGTTTTCATAAGAAACGGCTCCGCCGCCGCCGCCGCCGCCGCCGCCGCCGCGACTTTAAACGTGAATATCTCTGAAACCGTTAAATATTTTCAGGTTAGAGTTGGTGTGCTATCTCCTTAGGCCTGGGAAATTTGTCTGGTTGTGTTTCGATACCTGCTGCTCACCACTAGGTGGCGTTGTAGTCAGAGCATAGGTAAACCTTTCTCTGACGATTTCGTCTGAACGGCTTGTCTTGATTTCTTTGAAATTTTATTACAATGGTCTTGAAGGATAGGCAATGTGCTGAAAAGGTTTTGGTGTAGCTGGCATAACTATAAAGGCAAGTTTTTTTGCGTCTCAAAAAAAAGTTTTTTGTGAAATGAAAATTTACCAATTCGCTTGGAGAAAACTGTTCTATTCTAGGTTGCCAAGCATAAATATAGGATTGCCGACATGATAATTCCCTGTCAGTGCGAACCAAATTGCCATTTAAATGAAAAATCGCAATTATCGGACTTAATGTGAAAACTTCCGTTCTAAACAACGTGTTTGATTTCCATGAAATTTGGGTAGAATGATCTTGCAAGATAGGCAAAGGACTGGCAAGATTTTGGTGGTGTTGGCGAATCATGGAGACGCAAAAATGCGTCTCCAAATAAGATTTTGTTTTCACAAAAATGGAAATTTGCTTCTTAATCAGGGAAAAGTAATTCTGTTTTGCTGAACATGAATGTAACATCTCCATTGTTATAATTCACATGCCAAATAGCCATTTTTTTTAAATGTATGAAATTCTCATGACTTTAGTTTGAATAAAATCACAAATTATCAATCAGTTAATGCTCAATTTTTTCTTTCATGTGGAGATCCCCAGAATTTATTTGAAACTCGAGATTGAAATTGCACATACCATTGCATTTTGACAGGATAGTTACAACTGTTGATAATAATTTTTTGAACTGAAAAAGTAGAAAGATTTTTGAAGTTGAACTTCTACATACCTGCTATATGGCACATCCCACCTGAGAAATTTTTACATGTATATCTAAATGAAGTAATCCATTGGAACCACTGTTGATTTTCCAACAATAGAGAAGAAAAGCAACTCTGGGTAGGAATGACAATTTCATTCCATATATTTCGCTACTATCTTCAGCAGTGAACAAAGTTTCAAACAGCTCCATTTGCACAGTATATATACAAGGCATAATGTGATCTTAATCATGTTGATCCACTGATAAACTTGGCATAATGCAGAAGCAAAGTAACTGCGAATAAACTTATTAAACACATGGTGACAGTCTCAATATTGTGACAAAATTTGATTTGTCATCTTCAGGATATGATATAACAGCAGATACAAGCTCTTATATACAGAAACAACTACATGTAACAAAGACTGAAATGGTTCAATACACAAAATTAAAGGGCAATAGCCAATCAGATAATATGTGAACATAACAAGATAAACATGAGTGGCACATAGGCATGACAAGGAATACACACACCACATAGGTCTGGCAATACACAGTTGAAATGGCAATAGTTAGATAAGGATTAATAGTGACAGGTGGTGATTTATTGAGGTGTGTGAGTGTGTATAGTGGCAGCAGAAATGTCAATTAGGGGAATAAACACAACTGAAACAGAGATTAGGAAAAAAAAGTTGATTAGAGAAACGTAAGAAATGTACCTAGGATTGAAATCGGAAATAAAATCTTGAGAATTGAATAGTTACAGAACGGGAAATACAAGACTAGGCTATTAATTAACAAGACAAGGAATATACACACCACAGAAATGCTGGATGGTTGTATTATCTTATCTAAACCGTGATTGATGAAATAAAATATATATATGAAAGTTGAAATTATAAACAAAAATACCAAAATAATAATAAATACTAGTCTACCTGAATAACTGTAGCTCTTTCGAAGCTTTTACACCACTGTTAAGTTTTGGATTTGATAGCCGAATTTTAACCATCCATCGTCACATCCTGAAGATGACAAATAAAATTTTGTCAAAATTTTGAGACTCACCATGTGTTTAAGTTTATTCGGAGTTACTTTGCTCCTGCATGTGATCTTAGCCAATACACATTTATGAATAGGTAAGGCAGTAAATTATGTCAGTCAGGTTGGACAGATATTAAAATGCTGTCATTTCCAGAAATTGTTAAATGTTAAGCGATAACCTGACAGCGATCTACAAATGGTGTGATTTAGGTGATACAATACACACTCTAATTGATTAAAAGAATACATAATCTGCTTATTTGGCAAGAACTAAATAAACTGTACACAAACGAATAAAGTATGGGGATATAGTGGGTATGTACCTACATTGAATATTTCTACATGTCCTGAAGTTTGGATAAGGACTGTCATTTTAAGATAATATAGGTATAATTTTCTTGGCAATCCATATCAGAATTGGTGGAAACCTACAAATGTTGAAACTCTCATTTTTCATAATTGTATATTCCCATGTGAGTTGTCTTTCAGAACAATCTAGCGAATTTTGCATGTGTTCCAACAGCCTCAGCTCTCAACAGTAAGTTAAAACCATGCTGTATCGGCTGAACTGTTGAAACACCCTCCATTTCCTAGCTCTGACATACTGCATCACTGTCAAAATATGGGTACCATGACAGAGTGATAGATCACACAGCCAGTGAAGGTTCCTGATTTACATTGAATGTCGTTATTGCCTAAGTGTATTAGCATTTTACAACAATAACAATTCGTTGACTTACAGTGAAAAATTATAGTGAAAGGTATTTTTTTTTTTTTTTTTTCATTTTTATTTGCTGGCATTGTTTCAGATAGAATACAAAAGCCTAATCCATACAATCAGGAATAAAGAGGAGGTCAAAGTCTTCATGTTCAAACTTGCATGGGAAATATAAAAGTGGCAATTTGATATTTTATTTTTGTTCGATTTTTTAATGTCGGTGGGCCTATTAAACGCAAAATAATGTTGGTGTTGCCTCACACTGGGTTTCGCCCATTGGTGAAGAAACCCCTTCTCAGAGGTACTTCTACCAGTGATGATTCCTGATTGCTCATCCTCCAGGGGTAATGTATGTGCCCCACACACTGTCCCGTCCTAAAAAAAATTGCCACCCCTAATAGGGAGTGTGCCCAAATTGGAGAGATCTAAAGCCCTGTGAGTACCAAATTATGTGTTACAAAATTATCTGGGGAAATGCTCTTCGCCCGTTTTTCAAACGAGCTTTCATTTAAATATATATATATGGTCAAATGTAAGAAAATCCTGTTGTTTGAACGAGTTTAAGTCCGTATGCCAATTCGCGTCTCGGTCAGTAATTTGAATACACCCCCCAAATCCAAGCTTGTTGTAGCGCGTACAATAAGCTTCCTGTTTCTAGTAATTTCTGCTCGTTTTCTTCAACTAAATTTTACGGTAGTGCAGGTGAGTAGTTGATGAAGGGAGCTGAATTCAAAATGCATGGGATCAATTATTTTCCATTGATAATGATGCTGCTGCTGTTAATTCTACAGATCCCCAGATGTGCATGGTACACCAAAAACCAAGTTCTGTGACAAAATCGTTGATTTTTATATGGTTACTGCACTTAAGTACACGTACAGTCACGTCTTCAGTTCCGATCCAGTGTCAGTTCCGACCCACTTCCCAAAACATTCATTGCTTCTTGTCACAACCCTTCTTCGCATATCCAAGTCGAACACTACACGTGTTGCCTTGGCTGAACATATTCAGAAACTCTAGCAGTGATAGGTGAATACAGGATAAGGGGGCGTGGCATTCCTATCACAGCTCAGAGTCGAGTAGGTTAAAATGTGGCGATAAAAGCTGACCTTCCGAAAGTGCCTTTTCTCAAACTTTCGCCGACGAAAATAGCGAAACAGGAGAAAAGAATATGCCAAATTGGTACAGTTTGACCGACCTGAGCTTCTTTGACCATGTACCATCTCTCATGACTGTTTTGATGCTGAGAACATACATGTGTGGAAAAAACATCGACTGATTTTCTCGTTTCGGCGCCTCTTGGACATGTTGTAATAATATGACCTACGCTATTTTTATATCGTGATCTTTCTGATCACGTGAATAAACACACGTCGCTATTGTTTCACAACCGGCAAGGATCCATTTCTGATGACGTGACCAAAATGGTCAACCACATTTTGCGCATGTCCCTGTCAACTGTCGAGAAAGAAACACAACGGTTTTGTTGACAAAATCCGTGCTTGAAGGCAGATTCCATTTTGGTGATTCGGGCCGAGGAGTCCGGTTCGGCAACAACAACCAAAAAAATAGACTCCTAAGCCGATGTTTTCGCACCAGGCTGAACATAACACATTATCTGATCAGAATACGGGTTTAAGATGTAATAGCCCTATAAAAAATTTCGTGGTCCGTATTAGGAGAATTGCAATGTATGACCTCTTTATTATTCAAATTTGATTGGCTATTCGAGAGAAATTACCATCAATTCAACCACCATGTGCCGTATTTGGAAATCACACAGGCAGACACTCGCTGCACGCTGTTAGCAAGCTCCTATCTTGATTGGCTAAATGACATCACGTGCGTATCTCGGTTGAACAATTTAATCTAGCCATTAGGTCAAGATAAATGACGGAACGTTAGCGTAGTTTTTAACTCCGGCGAAATCTTAAAACAATTGGTGCATTCAAACAATTTGGCCAATCTTCCAATCAGGATTAAATTAATTTAACGTTTATGCATTCAATGACTTTGTTAGGAGATGGCTTCAAAGACCCACTCCATACACACGACCGCCGTCATGAAAACAGAGTGTCGTATGCTGGCGCTTTCCATCAAAGTGTTGATGTTTTCTTCTCACATATAATTATCATCTGTCATATATGTATTCACTCGAGTGTCACTCTAAAGAGGCTAATCGCTTCATCGTTGACGACAACTGACGGAGCCAGTTTCGAACTACCATCATCCATGAATGGCCAAGCTGGGTCGTACCATGACCTGAAAAGGCCTTGTGATCCCAGCGTTCACCACGTAGATTCGTACTTGAATGCTGATTCGCATTGCTTTTCTTTAATCTGCTATTCAGAGGTAAAATAAATAAAACTACCAGCGAATTAACATTTTTTTTCCAGTGAGTACACGCTTATAATTCATCGGAGATATTTCAGTGTCCAATCTATCTTGCTAATATGATCGGCTGGACCATGTCACTATCAACCCCATCCTGCAGCTGCATTCTTTAACGCCAAATGTACACTTATGTAATGAAGATACGCAAAACGAAATTTGGAAATTTCCAACTAGAAGCCTATTTTTGGGGAGAAGTGATCATGTTCACGATTACATTTGTATATATATAGGTCCACAGGCCCTCAAAAGAAGAGTTGGAGGCGGTGGTATTAGAGGAAGTGCCGAACATGTGGTCTTCATACATAAGACCCCCATGAAGACCCCATATTTCGATACTTCACTCTAATACCCCCATCCCCCCCCCCCGCCCCCCACCCCCTGTGTATAGGTCAAATATCAATGCCTAAACGAGGTTGGATCGCAACTGGCGATTGTGGGTCAGAACTGATGCCCCTCATTACAAAAAGTGTAAATCTTTATTCCCTACAGTTACTTTTGTTAATAAATTCTATAGGCATTGTACTGCGATGGTGCTGATAAGGATTTCGCCAGTCAAACAATTTCCTTATGATAATTTCACTTTGGTGGGTCGGAACTGGCGACGTTAGTGTAATAGCGAGCGGAGCGCGGCCGCGAAGCGGCCGCTTGCGAAGCAAGCTCTATAGGTATTGCGTAGACGTGCACATATGAAACAAAACATAGCAAAATTTAATGAAAACAAAGCAAATAACAACAACAACCGATATCCCTTGAACGAAAAAACGGTGATTTCCGTTTCCGCCACCCATGGAGAAATTGCATGCCGGGACAAATTACTCGTGATGAAGACTTAAAAGAAGAAAACATAGCCTAGCTGGCATGTCATTTTTCGAAAGGATTTCAATTTATGAATAATTTTACACAGATGAAAGTAACTGCAGACTAAAAGTGATTCGTTATGTGCCTTTCGTCCTTTTTCGATGTTAACCACCATA
>JAVTVY010054845.1:0-31336 GCA_036873755.1 Hanleya hanleyi | reverse complement strand
TTTCTACATTGCCTTTCCACAAGAAAAAAAGCCTTTCCTATATTGGATCCAAGACGACATGAGAGAAAGAATATCATAATGACATAATGACCCGGCTGTTATTGATAATTGGCCAACAAACTGGTCGATGTCGAATTATGAGAGTATGGACCATTGCGACATTATCATAATTATGAATTTTTGACTGTTTCTACAGCTGGATCGATACGTTAACTTGCCGGAACTCGGAAATGTCTGTGGATAATTCTTTAGTAAGCATGATTGAATGAATATGAAAACTATGGACTAGGAGCAAACGTTTATAAAAACAATGGACGGTTGGAAGTAACCAAAACACTCATAAAATCCCACCGATAAATCTGAATATGTGAGTCAACGTACAATGTAACATCACAACATGGACTAAGGTAGAGAACAGACCAATGATGAATGAGACATAAGTCGAGGATGTTGTGGTATGGTGGACACTGCTTCGCTTCACTGCCATATATACTTCAGAAAAATTCACTTATTCGTACACATGTTCATGTGTATGTTCTGAATGTTCATCGTTCCAGGAAATCAACTACGTAATTCGAAATTGCCGCCTTTTGTTGAATTTTATCGCGATCCAGAAGATCCCATTTTGGAGCTCAAATTTTGTTCGAACTTTAGGACCCAGAGCAGCTCTGTTGTGGTACTGAACCAGCAATTTGCTCATTTGAAGGATCGGTCATGTTCAAAATGACGGTACGGTAGAACAGTCAGTAGAAAAAGACCAAAGCGGCCAAAATTGGGCGATGTTTCTTGGAAAACTAGGAATGGAATGGAAAGCACAGTTAAGAGGAAGGGGGAAATATCTATAAACCAACCGAATTCCCTGAATTGTCAAAAATTAATAATACGCTCTCATTCATTATGTCAGAGCATTGATGTTTTCGTATTGAAAATTACCCATTGCGTCTTTTTCTTTTAAGAAAGACTATCCCGCTCTACCTCTAGCATATATTATGTTAATCCAGTGTGAACTTTGACATTCCATCAAATTACCTGAAAAAAGTAACCTGTTTCACATTTTGTTTTCGTCTCAAACGGAAGCCATAAAGGCATGTGTACAAAAAAAATGCCAGGTGAATTCAATTATTCAAGAAGTTGCAATCGGTTGATTCAAATGAAAAATGATCTCCTGAAAATACCCAAATTATCGGAAATGATATCAAAGTTAAAACGGGTAATGCTGTTAATTTTCCTACTCAGCACCCGTTGAACCGGCTGTTTTAACATTTGCTGCAATCAGCGCGATGGTTTTGATTAACGAGGTGCTACAGCTCCCAAATAAAGGCAGCTTTCGTCGTAAATATTTAATGTAAAAGCACTAGTTCTGATTGATTTGATAATATTTTATGACAAATATGTGTTGTTGTGGTTGTTGTTGTTGTTTTTGTCTTAACAACAAATCTCTCCATCTTGGAAAAATAAAATAAAATTAGTTAGCTGAATTATCTTTCTCAAAACAAGAAAATTACATTTTAGTCCCAAATATATTCAAGAATTCAGGACAAGTGATTCTGAATTAAAGACGATTAATATGTAAACTATCATCAAAAGTAAATTTGGGGTAGTTATCTTGGATAGTAAAACATATTATACCACTTATGTCTTCTGAAAATTTGAAAAGACTGTGCTTATTTTGAAAAAAAAATAATTCTGCAATACAGAATGCATCAGTGTAATTGTCTGGATTTTAGATAATATTTACCAGGTCTGAGCAATTTACATCTTAGAATTTCTACAGACTGATCAATATATTTTAGATTTAAGAAAACCATACTCTTCTTGAGAATACCATAAATATACGATTTGTTGTTCTGTTACTTCTATGTTGAAGAAATTGCATCTTAGGTATTCAAACTTTAAGAAAATAAACTGAATAAGACAATTCAACATACCTCATGGACATATATATGGGTTATTTTCTGATGTTTCACATAGAACAGATGTTGAAAAACTTTTAAGGCAAGTTTTTTTAAAGACATGACATCTATTTATTACACTTTAATTTGTGTTAAGTTATGTATATATATTGGCATCGGACATATTGAAAACATTACATAGACAACTCAACACTTAATACATTTATAACGATATGCAGAAGTAAAGATATGGAAGTACCAAGCTAAGCTGGCATCACACATGTACACATATTCTACTGGTAATTTCAGGCTGAGGACTGCTGTAGGGTAAATGATTTGCAGTGTTTGATTAAAGAATTTGAAAGGATGGAATTCAGCTAACGTTTATTCTGTTTAATACTGAATTGTGCAATGTGATTTTTGTTTCAAATTGTTCTCGAACATGAGCAAACTAATCTTATGGAATGGAAATATAATTTTCTTATAAAAAATGAAATCTATAATAATTTGTCTTGAAATAAGAAAAAAATGTAAAAATAAATTAGGAAAAAATAAATTTGCTATTCTCTGCTGGTTAGACAATTTTCTATTCTCAGTTTGCTGAGCCAATAAATTTTCAGAAAATGATTCTTTCAAATTCTTGATTCAAGGACTCCATCTAACATTGTTCTTACCAAGGGAGAATGTCAAGTTAACACAGGAAGAAAAATATCGTTTTTCGATAATAAATCTAGAAACTAGAACTACATTATAGAATTTTAATACGTTTCTAGATATAAGAACTATTTTCTTTTACCTTCAGAAAGCATAAGTGGAACAATATTCTTTAATGCCTGACATAGTTACCCTTAAGTTGCTTGTGATGTTAGCTTCAATATTTAATATGCATTTACTGGTCCTCATTTCAAAGAAAATGTCAATTCGTGTTTTAAGGAGAATAATCTGTCCATGGGGATATTCTTTTTTCTTTTTCTTAACCCCCCCCTCAAAATCTTACCCCACGGACACACCATTTTTCTCAAAACAAGAAAATTACATCCTCAGTCTCAGAATATGTGAAAAGGTTGAGAACAAGTGATTATAAATTTAATATAGAATATCAATATGCTATCATCACAAGCGTATTTGAGATAATTATCTTGGTGAGTGCGAAATATGTTATCACATACATCTTCTTAAAGTGAAAATATTTCTCTTTTTTTTTAGAAATGAATCAAACAAGATTTTCAATGGATAAATATTATAATTTAAGAAGAAATAAGAAATTATGATTACCTTATGAAACTATCTTCAAATTCAAATTATCTTCACAATGTCCTAAGAAAAGTTAACAAAAGGTGAAGTTTTAAGATAAGGTTTTCTCATTATGTTGTGGAATGTTGGGAAATGTTATCCCGCACAGGCGATTGTCAGGTAGTTTTGAATATTCTATATTCTGTTTGGGGGTAAATTTAGCGGCTGGGTGTCCCAACACCTGAGGTGAAATTAGACGGTTTTAGACTTAATTAGCTTAACTAATACATATTCGAGATGGACTAAATTTTAAGAGCTTATGAGCGGAAAGTCATTAAATATCTGTCCCAGATATGATCACATTCTGTAAAAAAAAAAAGAAATGTGTGGATGTGAAAAACCTTCAAATCCGCCCGAATACACCCCAGTTTATGGTAATTAATACTAACGCGCTCGTCAAATATGATGATAAGTAAATACCTTCATAAACACCCCAGTGATCAAATGACTTTCGACGGAAAATCACCAAACAACCTGGTCGTAGACAGGCCATGTTCAACAGCTATGATTGAACTCAGCCCTATCGTAAGAATAATCAATTATAGTTTAGGGAACGCCTATATGTAGAGTCATACAGCCTGAAGGAAAAACTCGACTGTTTGACGTTTGTGTAAATAAATCAATATTGAGAACGGCTCTTTTTCACAGAATTGACATATTTTGTTGCGATTCATGGAAAGTGACGTTGAACGTTTCTGAGAAGTCAGGACACCTTAAGCCAATCCGTACAAAACCCGGCGAAATGATTGTGAGTAATGAACTTTAGTCGTGGGACAACCATATTACGTTTACGATATTTTCACTAGGTCATGAAGTGCGACAGCAAATGTATTACATACTATGATTAACGCTTATTACCTGTTACATTATGAAGGAGATAGGGTCTGTTGTGTTCGTTTTTGATCAGTAACACGATGATTTGGTGCATAAAATTCCTCAGATAGCTCCAACGGCTTGTCGCCTAACGTTATTTAGCTATAATTGACATATTTTAAGCCGGAGAGAATTGCAAAATTTTCCGGTTACGACACACGCTCGTTTTTGCCGGTGTACGGTTACGACATGATAATTTATACGAAAAAACGGTGTAAGGTTACGTCATTATTCTGTCTGAGGTTAACTTATTGAATGATTTATGTTGTTTTAGTCCAACGTTTGTGGCTGTGGCGCTCATGTATTATTTCGGGTTAATCTGCACCAAAAATCGATATCATAAATCAGTGTCACCAGCTAATATCCGTTAGAGGAAAGGAAAATAGGTTCATTGCAATGGCTACGTAACAACCATGGGGCTCTTGGATGCACAGCCCGTCCCCCATTAATATATCTCACCGAATGCGTAGAATGTGATAGCTAACATGCATCAAGTCTAGCACAAACGCTAAATTGTCGATATATTAAATATATTTAGGTCCAGTTTGATGATTGAGCATATGTATAAGTGGATGCAGACGGGTGTCCAGATTTTTAAAAATTATTGCAAGAAAAGAAATCTGCACGAATTAGGAAGCTTCTGGCCATAATAAATGAATTAGATATATTTTACGCATAATGCTGGGTAGCTGAATCCTTGTATTTTCCTGCAATTGTATACTGTTGCAGTGACATGATGTATAACCATATCTTCTTTCAGAACCCTAAAGCGGCTGATTTGAAATCATTTGCTAAAGTAATTCAAGGCCATAGTGGAAGTTTTGTAAATGTCGCATTTATGTTATCATTGTCAATATTCGAGCCATTTGTTCGAGGAAGTCATACAGCACAACATTCACAATCACCCAAATCTACTTTTGAAAACGAAAACAAAAGTTATTGATAGTCGAACAGGGAAACACGGATTTCAGTCCCATAATTTCGGACTTATACCAAAGCAGTGTAAAGAGAGTGGACAACACATTCGGGTGGACAAGGACAGCGAAATTTTGGCCGTAATAGTGGAAATGTTATCATCAGAAGGTATCCGCTTCGTGACTGCAGTTCCTTGCCGCATGTTGGCATAGAAGGCATCCTTCATCACAGACATGAAATGACTTATCCATGGCTTCGAACCTGAAAAACAAAATAGAACAAGCGCTGTAAGAGCGCAAAGACCTCCGTCGAGGCAACAGGATCCGTAGGGGAATACATCACTGAATAACATAGGGCCGGATGGCAAGCTCAATTTTGCATTTGTTGCACGTTAACTTCACCAATGGTAATTAACCTGGGATTGAAGGTTCCCCACTAGCATGTCCAGCTACATGTGTAGGGATGTGGAAGTCACATTCCCCGCAAATAATTTTTGCCTGATTTCACGTGCTTGAAATATTGGGGTATGGAATAGAGTATATTGATGGAAAACCTGGAATACTGCTTGAGACATTAGGCTCCTTCCCACCCCCACCTCCCCCTGAGAGGACGCCCCCACCCAAATCAACACGTTAGCGGCAGAAATGAGACCCTGTGTGCCTAGTTTTACCAACTTGCTTGTGATTTTGTGCTATAGGCCCTACACATCAACACTTCATATTTTGTATGTGTACAGTATAGCATCCTCATTGACAGAATCCTCTACAAAACACACCTGATTTTACCGACACTCCGTTCTGATCTGTCTCAGCATCATGTGATGAGGATTCAATGCGCTCGGAATAATTTTGTATACTGGTGTTACAGGTCACCTTCACCATAATGTATCAATTACCATGAACTTGTACATGTATCACATCCATATTGAATGGTGATGGCTGATGAGAATATTGCCCATATGGAACAAATGGCTGGATTCCAGCGAATAAAAAGTTAATGTTAATCATAAACAACATACAATTAATAATACTATCAACTAATTATATTTATTCCTTGTCGACATCAATATAATACAGACAATATTATGACCGAATCATGGTAACAGATATTCAAGGGCATATATGTCTACACTAAACTGAAGGAGACTCATGATGCGTATTATATTATGTTGTAAAACTTCACTTGCTAATCTCGATTATGTTGCTTATTGTGAAAATAAATGAAGTTATGAAAATAAATTTAGTATGATTGCCCATTGCCCATTGCCCTCAAATTAGAAATATCTTCAGCAGCTAAAGTTAAGCCAATCATAACAATATATAACACCATGGTATTGTTGTAATATCACCCAGATATTGATCTTTGGTTAAGAATGCAATGAGATACATACCTGTTCTTTGTGTTATTCTGTATGCAGTTCATTCTGTATGTATTTTATACATGTACATATACCAGAAGTGGAATTGAAATTTGAATAAAATAATCAAAATATGTTCGGTTTTTACCTCTACTCAGGAAATGAAGTCTTTGTTTCTAGAAGCTAAATCATTTTAGACAAGTCCTTACCCGGTCAAGGGAGATAATTTTGTAAAAAAAAACAAAAAAAAAACAAGTATAGATCCGCACTGGTGCAGAGCAGAAAGTTTTATGACCTTTGATGATATTTGTGGTGCATGCTGCAGGACTTCAACTTCCATGAATCTGATAGTATCCACACAATCCCATTCTACATGATATTTTTGCCATAGCACCGATAAACTGGATCCCTTCATTTATGTGTTCTAGATCCAGGAGCTATTGAGAGCTGCAGGTTTTGTAAAAGTTAGATCCAATTATTCTGAGAGAAGGAATGAAGTCCGGCATGGTTGGTTTAAGTTAGAACTGGGCATCCTTGGAACTGTCTGACCGATTGACACATGTATCACTCTGCCGGTGGTCATTACATGTGTAATGTTTATTTCCTGAGAAATCAGCTGATATCCAATGGGGGTGGGGTTGTGGCCAATCACTGACTCTGATTTTCACGACCTCTGTCATTCCACACTTTTCTGACACAGCTGAACCAATCAATAGTCTGTTTTGGTTTTTCCATTTCATCCAGTACATCCATTGTGTAACAGTCCTGTTGCATCCATGCTGAATCCATGACCGGTAGGTTGGAATCAATTGTATACATATTTAATATCGAAACTCACTTCATTGAAAATGTTGATGGCCTTCATTATATTTCATTCTTTCGTCATACACAACAAGATAAAATCCATTATACCAGTTCGCACCTTTCATATGTGTACTTAATAGAACTGGGACCTGACCATGTTACAAGAATTTGCAAAAGTATGAAATGAGAACTGAAAACTATGAGAACTTAATCCAATCTATGAGTGATCAATAATATGAATTCTGAAGAACGATGATGGATCTTGACCACTGGTTGGATTGTTGGAGTTCATGTTAGGGGCATGAGCATGATAAGGATCCGGTAATCATAATCTAGAATAGGATTGTTTTTATCAGTAACTTCTCTATGGAGCAATATTTTGACAAACGAAAATTAGATCACAAAAGATAATACGTATACTACTGTGTTTGAGGAATATTTCAGTCTCTCCAATGGAAGGCGAAATTTGAATGAATGGTTTGTGTTGCCAGTGTGTCTGATGTCCCCCTTGCAAAGACAAGAAAATTTTCTATGTAATTTATTATTTATTGATATGTTTATTGATTTTCTTTTTGTATAATTGTCTTCTGTTCAAGTCATTTGGCATCGGTAAAACCTGAAATGTATATCATGATCTCCTTCTTTCATCTAGTAATAGTGTCTGTTTGGTGCCAGATCAAGAGGGCTGAACAAAGCATGTGAAATGTGATCGTATGTCAAATAAATGCCCAGTGGTATGTCCGGGGCTTTAAAAAAATATATATATTTGGGAAAGGTTCCATCCATGCTATCAGTCAAAAATCTCAATAATGTAGGCCTACATGTGGAATGTAGACTGCTTTGTCTCAGCTACAATTTAGAATAAGTTTTCAGAATATCACGTTTTAACAAGCAAATTATTTTTCATCAACAAGTGTCACAGCACACAATGTGGATATCACTAAACTGTTAAGATTAATGAAAAGAAAAGTTTTACAATGTTGTTCAAACAAAAAGCATATGTATATTATTTATCAGCTTTATTAAATAAGTGTACAGACTCACGCAGCTAGATTAATTTGATGCGTCTGCAAAATCAAACCATTATTGAACTGCCAAAATAAATAGCCCCCCCCCGGGGAAATATAATTTTCAAAAATTTAGAATAACTGTTTTTAAACAACCAGGCTGGTGGATATCATCAATTGAAAGAAAAAAAGTATCAGAAAAATCAGGGCATCGTCGATTGTGCTGTTGACTTCCAGTCAGTGCGTGGATGACCTCCCGTACATTTGATATGCAACAACAACTTGGACTATTTGGTTGGCTTCGACATAAGTCATTAGCCGACAAATACTTTACGATATATAGAAATGACGGGTGGTGTACTAGGAATCATTGTGTTGTAATGACATGAAATCGCGGCAATAAAGTTACCAGAAAACCGGCAAAAAATCGCATTGTCCATTCAGGGAGGCGCCATGTTGAATCTCTCGAAACATTACGTGTAACTCCTGAAGCATGATGGGAGGTGGAACCCGACTACAGAAGCAAGGCCCATTGAAATGCATTGCAATGGGGAACCCCATTATTTCAATAGTGTCCAACAAAAGTGCTTCAAAATTTCGTCGGGAACCATAACAATCCCTATTGGAAATCCTATGAGTCGTGGGTTCCCCATATGACAATTATTTGGCGGGAGATTTCACGTTGCTCTCCTAGACCTCCGTCTGATCGACGGAGGTAACAAGCCAGTATTTGCTGTGCTCATTATGCAAACATAGGCCATTGTCGCCGAGGTCACAGCTATGCCCTACGCCATACTCCGGCAAACGCTGTGGCATATAAAGAGCCTAGTTCAAGGATGTGCCGGCTGTTCTTAGGTGGCCGATCACAGCGGCTGTATTATCTAGTCCTTTTGCAGCCGACACACTTGGCTACTCGAACTGCGCGCATCTGTGCATTTTCCACGAAAAATGGAGGAAAAGCTGATGCGGACTATCTGTGACAGGTTCAATGTTCAGTTTACTGGATCACAAGAAATTAGCTATAGCTTCAATCTTGAGAAAGAAAGATTTTCGCTTACGATATTTAATTTTGGAAATAGGCTTATGGATCAAGCAAGTGATCGATAAAATATATTTTATGCGAAAGCTTAGGAACACGCCGAAATTGTCGACTTTGTGGAGGAATTTGTTACATGTGAAAAAATTTGTAAAAACAGAAAGAAATACACATTTCCAATCTTCAATGAGAGGTACAAATAGATGCATCGATGAAAAATAACGAAAACATTAGGTTCTAACGAGATTTGAACTCGGATCGCTGGATTCAGAGTCCAGCGTGCTAACCATTACAGCATGGAACGTGTTGAACTTCATAGGGCAGAACGAGCATATATATCCTGACGTCCGCTTCGGCGGGACATATGTGCTGTCATGTGATAGGTCACATGACTCTTCGCGCTCATGAATATTTATCACATACTACGCTTGCTTCCATAATAAGCCAGAGGCATTAACATAGATGGAGTTTCTTTCAATTGACCTGTCTTTGGAGTCAGATATCAAAGTTTTCAGCAAATTTAAGCAAATAGTTTGATAAGTAGCTCCATTGACTCTCAAATAAACTGAATGTAGATTTCTTTACACATTGAACAAATAATTTCTATATTCACAATCACAATCACAATAATAATAGTCAGAGAACATGTATATTAGAAATGAGAAGAATCATTACTCTTTCTATTCAATCCATTAATTGGAAATTTAAGTTCAAAAATACGCCAAATACCTGATCTGAGAAAATGACCTACCTCTGACGTATTGGTCGCCATCTTGCTTGTGTCGTAGCCAAACCCATCGGGGCTCGTTCACGATAGTGATAATATATACTGTATATATTTTCCATCGGCCTCGTATACAGATACACGCTTTCTGTGTCGATCCAAGTCGATAGAGATTGAGTGTACCTGTGTGCCACGTTTTTTTCGGACCAGTGCAGTCAGAAGGTGTTACAGTGAAAGTCAGTTGAGTAGGTTACAATTACTGACATTGGCAGAATGCCTACATCGTGTGAGACTCACAGCTGCTAACACCCTCTCTCGTTTCAGTCTGTTTGATCTGTTGGAGTGAATAAGTTTCACAATGAAGGTACCTAATAACTCCCATGCTCAAAATTTGTCCTCATTATCAGCGTATGAGCCAGAATTTAAAATACTTGAAATCCATTACTATTTAACAATAATAAATAAAAAACAACCTCGAGGAATTGTTGTGAAGTTTGAACGTTCTAGAATAACTATGCCAAATTGGGAACTTTGATTTAACAACGTAGAATATTAAAATAATACTTTATCTCGACACATAGCTTGAACTAAATTCAGATATATTCAATTCATAACCCGTAGTCGCATTCAATTAAATAAAACTATTAAAGGGGGTATCGAGATTTTCTATGAGAATGTGTTTGTTCTTATGGGGGATTTATACCTGGAAATATGATTAATCAAAATTTTCCCCCCCTTTTCAGTCTTTTGGCCATTTTTCCCAATGGCATAGAGTATGGTCATGAAAATTCATCAACTTGTCAATCTCGAAACGAGGAAGATACTGTAAGAAGAGAAATGGGAAATAACAATTTCATATGTACATATATTTTATACGTATTATTAGTCAATGGGAATGTCAATCGGACTTAGCCCAGTTCAAAATAAGAACCCCAAATACAGTGTCAAGTTGATCTACAATTGTCCAACAACAGTATTGGACCGTTATTTTCCCCATGTAATACCTATATAGGTGAAAATATTAAACAAGTCATTTTTTATGTTAACTTTTCGTTTCATATTTCTTTATTTTTCTGGTGAATTTGACTTTATATTGGCCTAATATCACTGCGATTGTATTGTTTGATACTGGTAAATCAAGTTAACTCTGCGTTTGGGGTTTTATACTGGGTTTACATTCCCATCGACTAAAATTATGTACAAAATAAACGTAAATATGAAATTATTATTATTCATTTTTATTTTCTCTCAGCATCTTCCTCTGGTCGAAATTGAAAAGTGGGTGGATTTTCAGGACCATACTCTAAGCCACTAGGAAGAAATCACAAAAAGACTGACAAGGGTTTGAACAATTTGCCTAATCAGATTTTCGGATATCGTATCATAATAAGTGTATGTGTAAAAATAATATACTAGTACGGGTACCTGTAAACGGAAGGTTGTACTATTTGTTGAAGTTGCTTGGAATGCAGTTATTGGAATATCTCACACACGATTAATTTTTTAACTCGAATTGGTTCTGACTGTGACTATCTTCTTTATCTAAATGTTGATAAGTGAATCTACTGACGTCGAAAAAACATGAAAGAGGTTATCATACAGGCTGCTGAGGAGACTGAACCATTCAAGCAAAGGTGCTTAATATAACAATTACTTGGTACCAGTTTAACCTTAGTATAATTAAATGGCTAGGAAGTAGAGATAATGATTATACATCACGGCCGCAAGTGGCAGCAGGATAACAATTCCATACATGTTTAGCCAAAAGGCATTGGCAAATGAATCACATTCAGCGAAAAGGCACGAAGATACATGAAATAAGATTTATCAAAAATAGTAAGTAGTTCGTTTTATTCGGTACAAACGCGGTTTTTATCCACTGAACTCAGACCGTAGGCTATTTTAAAGTATCAGTCAATCAATATTACGCCCCATTTTGATTGACAGCCGCTTCCGCTCTATGTTATGACTGGCCCAATGAGTGAGTGACCTCTCGCTTCTTTGATGCATGCGACTACGCGGAGCAATATTTTAGATTGATTTCATGTCTTATTTTCATATATTTTCTGTTTCTATTGAAACCATATATTATTTTAACACCGGTATGTGTGATTCATTATTTAAAATGGTTCTTGCTTCTTTGTGTCCGTGTATGTCCGTGGATGTCTGTTTGAATTTTCCGCAAGCGATAACTTCCAAACGCTTTGCTGGATTCTTCCGAAATTCGGCATACGCATACAAGGTGCCAGTTGGTATTGTATTTCAGCAACATCTGCCTGAAGGTGGCGCCACTGGATCAAAATGGGTCTTGCCCCTTTGTGTCCGTGGATGTTCGTTAAAATTTTCCGCAAGCGATAACGTCCAAACACTTTGTCGGATTCTCCCGAAATCCGGCATACGTATTTCTTGCGACAAGACACCGGTTGCTATTGCATTTCAGCAACATCTGCCTGAAGGTGTCGCCACTGGGTCTCGCTTTTTCGTGTCCGTTCCTGACCGTGGATGACGGTTCAAATTATTTACAAGCGATAACTTCCGAACGGTTTGTTGGATTCTCCCAAAATTCGGCATACGCATTGCTTACGACAAGACGCCGGTTGCTACTGCATTCAGCAACATCTGCCTGAAGGTGGCGCCACTGAGTTTCGCTTCTTCGTGTCCGTTCCAGTTCATAGATGCCAGTTCAAATTCTTCGCAAGCGATCAATTCCAAATGCTTCATCGGGTTCTTCCAAAAGACGTAGGTTGCTATTGCATTTCAGCAACATCTGCATGAAGGTGGCGCCACTGGGTCAATGGTCAATGATGGATTGCTCAGAAATGACACAGGCACATCCTCCAATCATAATACACATGTGTATCAAGTTTGATAATCATCCAGTTGCATTAGTCTATTCTACGTGACCATATAAGACCGATACCATACATCTGATTGTTGAATTCTGCTGCTCCTGCGATTCCTGGTGTTGGTTTCCAGTCAATGACCCAAATTTCTAGCTTAAGCACATTCAACATACAACGAAATGAGCAATTTTCTCTTCTGACATTTCCTGTTTCCACATGTGCGAAGTCGCCATTGAAACAATTTCGGTAAACAACACTGCGTGAAATGGTCAAGTTTCCATTTCCGGAAACCCGCCGGAAACCTATTGTAAACTGTAGCGACACAGTTTCCAATAGGTTTCCGGCGGGTTTCCGGAAATGGAAACTTGACCATTTCACGCAGTGCAAAATGCTGCTCACATGATACTGAAGTTTAAGCTGAAGAGGAATTATCAGGAACCGTCATTAATGTTGGTTTCCGAAAGTGTATACATGGCTAATACAATTGAACACTGATACGATTGATTTATTATCTCGCCGTTTTTGGGTTAGCAAATTAAAAAAAAAAAAATATAGAAAAAAAATGAAAATAAAAAAAATATGGAGGGTGGGTATTCCACCTGGGGGTACTACCCCTGGGGATTCCATGGGTTCTCCACTGTTAAAATCCCTATGATAGAGTTTTTCGTTTAGCTGAAGTGCACATGCACATCTGTTCATGTGCCGACAATACGGGAATAACTACCTTGTGCGAGGTGGTAATCAAGGTGAGTTTTTTTTTTCAATCGAAAACCTGCCAAATCAGATTTTTTCTAGAAGTTTACATACGGAAATATCAGCCTCGAAAAAACTGAGATGCTCCGTTCTATAAAAATGGAGATATGATTGATCAAAATGTGCTCATCGGCCTGATTTTGTATTTTTGAGGCATTTACAGTGAGGATTTTCTTTTATAGCAAAACTTTGACACCTCAAACCAAAATAATTTTGTCACACATTATATTAGGAAGTTTGTTTATTGGAAAGAACCACGAATGGTTTTGGATTGAAGTGTCATATTTTTGCTACAGGAAAAAATTCTCCACGAAAATGCCTCAAAAATACCAAAATAAGCCGGGGAGCACATTTTGATCAATCATATCTCCATTTTTATTCAACTGAACATATCAGTTTTTTCGAAGGGGATATTTCAGTGTGTAATCTTCAAGAAAAATGTTATTTGGCAGGTTTTGGAGTGAAAAATAAACTCGGCTTCATTACCGTCACACACAAAGGAGTTTTTCGTATGTAAGCGTAACATATCCTTTGCTGCAGTTATCAGCTGTCATTTCTGAGCTGATCTGTCATCACAGCTCCCGAGTATCTAATTCCGCTTAAGGGTCACGTCCAATCGATCGAGACGGTTTCTCGATAAACGAGTAAAACCGATAAATATCTTGTCTCGAAGGGTCCCGGTTTCTCTATCGATTGTTGTCCCGGTTTGCTCCCAGTTATCTCTCGAAGTGAAAGTCCATCTCGATCCCCCTCGAAATAAATCGACTTGCTTCGAGAATGGAATCGAGATGCCTTCAAATGAAGGTTTGAACCATTCAGAAGGCATATGCTCGCTCCATATGTACTTCTCTGTGGCAGCGAAACTAATCGCGGCGAGTATATATGCATTAAGCCATGGATAATGAAGTACATTAAACATGATTCTTTTAACATTATTTTGTTATTCCGTCTAGAGTTCTGTAGTCGGATACTTGCTCTGACAGCGCAATTTTTATGAAAGAAAAAAACACATGACCAATTGAATTACATAAGTTGGCTCATTATTATTCAGTGTAAATTATTTCGAACATGTTTTAGAATTTGAATAACTTTATAAGATGTGTCCAGGAACTGCGAATTGAAATAAATTCTACAAGTCTGGAATATTCCACATGTTCTTCTGAAAGTATATCAGAATGGATGATTTTCGTTGATATTACTTATTTGATAGGATCTTGACTTGAAATATTATTGTACCACGTTTTATCAAAGATTTTCCCTGGTTTTCAGAAATACAACAGCTTTGAAGACCACAGGAGCGGATGGTAATGCATTGGAAACCGTATAGTATAAACATAAACGCGCGATCGAAGTGTTTAAGCATTCCCTACAAGCTTTTCACACTGACAACAGGTGATATTGTTGTAGTAAAAATGTACATGAACGTGGATTTAAAGCCTGATTGCACTCTGAATTTGGTGCTAATTACTTTCATTATTTGGTTAATTTGCTAGACACATGCAACTAGCAATAAATAATAGAACGTGAGTATCTTCTCAATCCCCGTCAAATGTATTTTCCTCAGTTTTGCTTTCAAAGTAATTAACCCCTCTCTCTCTTCGCTGTTGTTTCAAGCCGACGGTTTTCACAGACTGACTGTGGTGAGAATGATCAACTCCTCTAGTTCCGATTGTCATTATTTCCGCTAACCTCTACCAGGCAAGCTTATATCAGAAAAAAAATTGTTGATATAATCTTCTTACTTAGCTATTAACTATATCTCAAGACAGTAATTCTCAGTATAATGGAAATCTGCAATGAAAAATACAAAATTATAACATGAATTACACACGAGGTTAAAACACCGATCAAACACTTCATTTGTCGGCTGATACGATCCACGTTTGGTTTTAAAACAATTTTATGGAACAATCAGTATCGGATGATTACATATCATTATCATTCAGATTATATCCAGTTGATGTGTCAGTTATTCCGCGTCGAATATTAGTCAGATATACAATTAATGCGTGAAAAAAATCATTGGATTTTATAGTTTTAATTTATATAGATAATTGAAACGTTTTCTTTCAATTGGATTCAGGAAACATCATGCAGATCATAGATATATCGATTAAACATTTAATAACATGAAAGACACATTAACAACAATTAGTTGTCATGATTCTACTTTAGGCTGCGATCGCCCACAAAATATGATACCTGCACAACACTCTGATCACCTGAGAAACTAAGAAACGACAAATTTAAGTGCAACAAAACACAGACATATCCAAACCAGGGCCCCCTTCGAGATTACCGATCAATTTCGTATCCTTCTCGAAAACCGGGACGTTTCCATCGAGATAGAACCGGAAGAAAACCGGGAGACGTCAGGGCTCCCGGTTTTGACCTCCCGGTTTCGGCCGAGAAATTTCTCGATCCATCTCGAAGGCATCAAGAAAGTGCCTCGATTAATTTGACGTGACCCCTTAAGCCGGTGCTAGGGGCCGAAGCCGGTGCTAGAGGCCATGTGGACACTTCATAGTCTCCACATGAACACCAGCAATAAAAGTGCGGCTGAACTACTAAGGCTACGTCCGAGAATTCACCGTATTCTCAGGTCTGGACGTTAGGTGTCGACGAATACTTTCCTGTAGAGTCATATGGTTGCTTTTTATTCACCAGACGTCGTCCATTGTTCCCATCTCTTGCATATCTCTCCAATTGGATGATTATAAACTTGGTACACATGTTTCTCATGATTACAGGATGTGCCTATTTTTGAGATGAAATACAAATGTTTGTTCAAATTATGGTAAAGTTTTTATGAGTTTTTGGTTTAGCAGAATTGTACATGTAGGCCTATACATGTACACATATACATGTACATAGAAAGTTTTCTGCATTTGAGAGAGAGAGAGAATTAAGGTTTAACGTCGCGTTCAAAATATTTCAGCTATATAACGACGATCAAACAGAATTCTAAGTGCTTTAGCCAATAACTTAGTAATTCAACACATTAAAACATACACACTTGAAAACTTATGCAACAAACCGATTTCTCTCAAATAACCCAAGACACAGTCCTCCCTCACCCGACTAAAACTATCTTCCAAAGCAGTCGCTCGATAAAAAAAATCTCTTACAATATTAAAGTTAATCGTGTATGGCCGATTCTACATCGTGTGATCATGGCTTGATCGGAACGTTTCTGGCTGTTCAGATGAGTATAGCCTACAGTTTTTTTGAACTCGTGAAGTTTGTTATTATTCACAGCATCCCATAAAGATTGAAACAGCCCTCTCGCATAAGTAGAGTTAGAGGGTCTGAAATCGCTAGATGGGATTCGAACAGGATCTGTCAGCTGTCAATGGATGATTACAAAACTTGGTACACATGTTTCTTATGATTAGAGGATGTACCTGTGCTATTTTTGAGATGAAATATAATTTTTTTGTCCAAATAATGGCAAACGATAGAGTTTTTGGTTTAGCGGAATTGTACATGTACGCCTTTACCCATGTACATGTACATAGAAAGTTTCACAGCATCCCATAAAGATTGAAACAGCCCTCTCGCATAAGTAGAGATAGAGGGTCTGAAATCGCTAGATGGGATTCGAACAGGATCTGTCAGCTCTCAGTGGATGATGATGAACCTTGGTACACATGATTCGTATGATTGGAGGATGCACCTGTGCTATTTTTGAGATGAAATAATAATTTTTTTCCAAATAATGGCAAACAATAGAGTTTTTGGTTTAGCCGAATTGTACATGTACGCCTGTACACATGCACATGTACATAGAAAGTTTGCTGCAGTTGTCAGCTCTCAGTGGATGATGATGAACCTTGGCACACATGATTCATATGATTGGAGGATGCAAGATTGGAGGATGCAAGATGAAATATTAATTTGTGTCCAAATTACGAGGTTTTGGACTTAATAATTTGCCAATTGTAAGTTTCTTTGTTAGACAAAAATGTACTGAAAAGTCTGAAGTAGTCAGGTTTCATTGGATGATTATGTAACTTGGTACACATATTTCATATGATTAGAAGATGTCCCTATGCTATTTAGGAGATGAAATATTAATTTTTGTTGAGGGTTTCGTCCTAGTAATATACCAATGATAATATACGTACATGTACACCTGTACATGGAAAGTTTGCTGAAACTGTCGGCTTCCACTAGACGAGTTTGTCACTTGCTACACAAGTTTAATGTGATTCAAGGATGTGTATTTGCTATTTAAGATATGACATTAACTATGAATTTTTGTCCAAATTATCGCAGTTTAGACTTTGTACATTTCCATTGTTAAGGTTAAGGTTACACGTTGATCTGTACATGAAAAGTTTGCTGAAACTTTCGAGGAATGATTATAAAACTTGGTGGACATGTTTCATGTTTTCCTATGTCAGACCTATCCAGCAGTAATCCCACACGGGATAGACCTATCCAGCAGTAATCCCAAATGGCACTGGCCTATCCAGCAGTAATTCCACACGGGACTGACCTATCCAGCAGTAATCCCACACGGGACTGAACTATCCAGAAGTAATCTCGCACTGGACTTCCCTGTGCTGCAGCAGTCGCGCACGGGACTGACCTATCCAAACATAATCCTACATGGAACTGATCTATCACGCTGTAATCCCACACAGAGCTAGCCTATCCAGCAGTAATCCCATACGGGACTGGTCTACCCAGCAGCAATCCCACATGGGATTGTCGTATGCAGCAGCAATCTCACTTTGGAGTGCCTATGCAGCAGTAATTACAACACATATAAGGGATGTGGGAAGAGGTGCCGACATACTGACAGAGTCACATGAATTCACAGTATAGTCTTCCAGTTAACCTATTCTAAAGCACATACCAAGAATCTAACGATTCGTGATATGTGTTGTATCTCAGGTACGCTTTTATTGCACCTGTTCATGTGGCAAATTGGATGATATGACCACACGGCCCTAGCACCGGCATAAGCGGTATAAGATACAAATCTAGAGAGCTATGATTGAAATGCTCTGACAACTCGTATATTGGTAATTGGTGTGCTGTTTCGCTGTGACAACTCATACACTGGGGATCGGTGAGCTGTATCGTCATCAGATGAAAATGACGGCATTGAACACAAAATACTAGTCTGTAAGGCTCGATGTCGACACACCAGCAACTTCCCACAAATGCCAACGTATATCAAAGACCAAAAGGTCTGTACAGGGGGCGGGCCACGGGGACGAAACGTCCACCAGCAGAATCTCGCCATATACAGGTAAAAATTACAACACATGGGATGTGGGAAGAGGTGCCGACATACTGACAGTCACAGGACTTCACAGTATAGTCTTCCGGTTAACCTATTCTAAGGCACATACCAAGAATCTAATGTTTCGTGATATGTGTTGTATCTCAGGTACGCTTTTATTGTACCTGTTCATGTGGCAACTTGGACGATATGACCACACGGCCCCTAGCACCGCCATAAGTGGTATTAGATACAAATCTACAGAGCTATGATTGAAGTGCTCTGACAACTCGTATATTGGTAATTGGTGAGCTGTTTCGCTGTGACAACTCATACACTGGAGATTGGTGAGCTGTATCGTCGTCAGATGAAAATAACGGCATTTAACACAAAATACTAGTCTGTAAGGCCCGATGTCGACCCAGCATCAACTTCTCACAAATGCCAACATATATCAAAGACCAAAAGGTCTGTACAGGGCGCGGACCTCGGGGACGAAACGCCCACCAGCAGAATCTCCCCATATACAGGTAAAAATTACAACACATATAAGTGATGTGGGAAGAGGTGCCGACATACTGACAGAGTCACATGACTTCACATTATAGTCTTCCGGTTAACCTATTCTAAAGCACATACCAAGAATCTAACGATTCGTGATATGTGTTGTATCTCAGGTACGCTTTTATTGTACCTGTTCATGTGGCAACTTGGATGGTATGACCACACGACCCCTAGCACCAGCATAAGCGGTATTAGATACAAATCTAGAGAGCTATGATTGAAATGCTCTGACAACTCGTATATTGGTAATTGGTGAGCTGTTTCGCTGTGACAACTCATACACTGGGGATTGGTGAGCTGTATCGTCGTCCGATGAAAATGACGGCATTTAACACAAAATACTAGTCTGTAAGGCCCGATGTCGATCCAGTATCAACTTCCCACACATGCCAACATATATCAAAGACCAAAAGGTCTGTACATTGGGCGGGACTCGGAAACGAAACGTCCACCAGCAGAATCTCGCAATATACAGGTAAAATCCCACACCGGACTGTCCAGCAGTAATCCCATACGAGACTCACCTATCCAGTAGTAATTCCAGACGAGACTCACCTATCCAGCAGTAATCCCATACGGGACTGACCTGCCCAGCAGTAATCTCATACGAGATTCACCTACCCAGCAGTAATCCCAGACGGGACTGGGCTATCCAGCAGTAATCCCTCACGGGACTGACATGTGCAGCATTAATCCCATACGAGATTCACCTATCCAGCGGTAATCCCAGACGGGTCTGGCATATCCAGCAGTAATCCCACACTGGACTGACCTGTCCAGCAGTAATCCCATAGGAAACTCACTTATCCAGCAGTAATCCCAGACGGGACTGGTCTATTCAGCAGTAATACCACACGGGACTGGCCCATCCAGCAGTAATCGTACACAGGACTGGCCCATCCAGCAGTAATCTCGCATGAGACTGACCTATCCAGCAGTAATCTCGAACTGGACTGACCTATGCAGCAGTCATCCCACGGCACTGACCTATCCAGCCATAATCCTACACGGGATTGACCTATCTGGCAGCTATCTCACATGGCAATGATGTTATTGTCTGTACCAGATAATCTATTCCAGATATCTTAGTAATTGGCCAATGGTAATGTACATGTATATACATGTACACCTGTACATGGAAAGTTTGCTGAAGTTGTCAGCTTTCATTGGATGAGTTTGACACTTGCTACCCAAGTTTAATGTGATTCGAGGATGTACTATTTAAGAAATATGACATGAATATGAATTTTTGTGCAAATTATCACAGTTTAGAATTTGTACGTTTCCATTGATAAGGTTTTTGTTAGGCAAACAATTAAATGTACCCCTGTACATGGGAAGTTTGCTCTACATATATGTTTTCAATACTGCTGCAGCTTCAGCGGAAGACCCCGCAAGGCGAGATGTTGGGGTTCCCAGAATGCTTGTATTATTAGCTGCAGCTGATTTTGCTGAGACCGTTTTCTGAATCGTATGGTACAGGACCAGAAATTCAACATGAATCGGGCCTTGCATTCTGAAAATTGCACCAGGTTGGTTGATATGTCTGCTTATGGCTGACAACAGGGCGGATTTATTCATAACAGCTGATTTCAATTTAAAATCTGTAGCCACATTGATTGTTTGCTGTTGAGCCCCATAAAATTGCAAGGTCTGATACATATGACATTAATGAATAACCGTCTTTTGACACCAAGAATGTTGCCATGGCAGTGTTTTTCTCCAAATAATACTTTAATTCTTCAAAGAATTTGACATTGAATCAACCAAAATGACAGGTACAGCAGAATGACTTGGTTGCACACTACTGGAGAACAAAGAAGATCCTGTTTGCTCACTCACCCATGACTTCAGATGATCAGCTACTGGGCTTCTTTCACTTTGCACTATCTACTTAGCCTGTAGAATGTTTTAAACTGTTGAAAACCATGATAACTGATAATTTTATACATATGTACTATATTTCACCAATACTGATTATGCTTGGAATAATGTATAATTCGGCAAATGTTACTTGAAAATTTGTCAGTGAAATTATATAACCCAGTAGCATAATCATTTGAAGTCACAGGTCAGTGAACAGACAGAGTCTTCTTTGTTCTTTCAATGATGTGAAACCGAGCCATTTTTTTACCAGTCTCTTGTTAAATTATAAAACTACTTCTTGTTAAATCCTGAGCAGCTAAACTTCTCCAGCCCTGTCAAATACAAAGAATCCTACATGGATATAATCTGACTATGCCATGGTTGAGATCAGAGTTTTCTCAACACATTGGTGTCCTTGCAAATTGCAACATTGAAAAGAATGTTCATGAGTCTTTACTAGACTGGATTTTCTCGTGGACTTTAACTCAATTCACTCTGCTGTTGGTTGAGACAGTCAGTGAATTTATTTCCTCATATTAGCTTGAACTTGACGTCATATTTAGCAATTTTATTTCACCCATATTTATATTAACAATCAAAACTTTTCAAGAACTTCCTGTTCCTAAGATACATATGTACCTATCATGATCACACCTTGTGAATGGTGTACACCAGGAAGTGCACATTACTGAGGGAACAAACAAGGGCCTTTGTGCTCACCGACCCATGACTTCAGCTGATACAACTCTGCTGTATAATCTTATAATAGGGCAAAGTATTTTGAACTGATGATAACTGGCATAATTTTATACATATTGTGAAATATTGATTTTTTAGCCACCATACTTTCACGTAAAGGAAACTTCTTATCCACCATACTTGTCCCAGTAATTTGTGCATGCAAACTAGAAGTCGTATTTTAAATGTCACAGGACATATATATATATTATGATTTGTTCTAATTTGAAGTTCTGTTTGTTTTGTTAAAGCTATCCCCGAAATTCCATTTCATGACCTTTTAGCTCAGGCATCGTAACACATCTACGTACACAACTATTTGTGAGAAACAGTTATACAACTTCAGACTATATATGGTTAATATTAGATGGTTGTATAACTGCACTAAATTTGTACTTTGTGAATCCCAAGTATGATGAGGATGTTTTAGTTTTTAGACAGATAGCCATTCGGCTTGTCATAATTGAACTGAGGATTTGATGGGTCTGGCATGCACCCATTCATTCAGGACAGTATAAAAGAGAATGTTTGGCGTTTTCAGATTACAGTATACTCCATCATACTGCCCTACTGCTACCGGTATAGTTCACAAATTATGTGAAATGTTGTAGCTGCTTCAAAATGCATATAGTAAAAACTGAGATCCGTTGTTGTTGAAATCCATTTTAAGTCCAGAGAAAATCACTGGCCGGACCGGAGTCGTCTGAGGGTTCACGTAATTTCACCCGGGTATGTCGGCATCCCATGCAAACCCACTTTCCGTCGAAAATTCCCACAAATTACAATATGTACTGTATTTTCTCAGTACTCGAAGAAAGTGTTAAATAATGTATAATTTGGTAAATATAACATGAAAGTATGTCAGCTATCGCTAGTTCAAATAGTCTTCTGGGTTAATAGATATGACAAAGTGAAATTATATAATCCAGTAGCATGATCAGTTGAAGTCAGGAGTCAGTGGAAAGACAGATTCTTCTTCGTGCCATTTTTATACTAGTCTCTTCTAAAATTACCTATCTAGAGCACCCAAACTTTATCACCTTACATCTAGCTATTTAGTCTGGTGTCAGTTCACACAGTGAGTGGCTTGAACTTAACATCACATGTAGCAATATTATTTCACCCATATTAATCTCAGATCTTTTCAAGACATTGCTATTCCTAAGATGAAAGAACTATAATTATGATCACACAGTCCCCTCAATTAGCTACAGCAATCAGCAATGCCGAGGCCAGTACTGTAGAAAAAGTAACTTTGACAAAGCAGTTTCTAACATTGTGTTAAATGGGGAATATCTCAATGCAACTAGAATTTTTGCTGCAACATGAATCCTAATTGTGGGGGCTGATCACATCCTGTGAACGATGTACACCAGTGTATGATAGTCTTGCGTGTAAGTAGTGTAGGCTGATCGTCGATTGCACGATTTGTATTCACTGTAACATTTTCCTGCATGCTGGAAATATTATACATTCACATGCAAAAATATTGCATACTTAAAAATACCCTTCGGCTATTAGTTATTGTCTACACTCAGCAGTCATGCCTATCGTAAGATGTAATTTCACAACTTTGAAAACATTATGTAGGTTAACAGAAATGTGCTCTAGTAGGGTTGACTGTAGTTATCGCATTTGAGAAATACCTAGACAGTTGAGCCAGGTCAGCTTTTGCCAAGGTCTTAATTGATGAGAAAAAAATTGCACCGAGGTTCTGGTAGAGCATGACAAATTCTTAGCTCTAATTATAATCTTCTATATAGCTCATAATCGAATCAAGTAATTTGATCTTGGAAATATAGATCAAGTTCAGTCATCTTCAATAATTTTCTGGTCTTAACAACTTACTTGCATATAGAACATGAATTCGAAGATCTTAGACTAAACATATGGAATTTGATCTTTATAAAATAGGTCAAGGTTGGTCATTTTCAATAGGCTTCTGACCGTCCACCAGATGTATACATGGTATAAATTTACAATTCCTGGCTGTAATCTTTCTTGAGATATCGTGTCCACAGACGGATGGACAAACAGACGATACTACTCTTCGGGCAAAATTCACCAACGTCGACCAGTGTCTCTTGCATCTCTAGTGTTATATTCCGTACACATAGGACTATCATACACTTCCTGGTGTACACCATTCACAGGGTGTGATGATACTATACTGATTTTAAAGGTGAACTGCAAAGCTTTCCAATGTTCAGCTAAAATGTCAGAAATCAAGGCCTTTGTAGTTATAGTTGTTTATGTGTGATAATAGTTTTATGGATTATTTGATATGATGAGTCAAAACGTATACCACCAGATAACAAGAGTCACAACTTTAGAAAATATAATCAATTGCCTCCCATTGTTCTTCGAACGTAATGACATTATTGTGGTCCTCACTCATTCATCCGACTTAGCATGACCTCATGTAAAATGACACATTAACTAAAACCTGAATGAAAGAGATCTCTTTTAGGTCATAACGTTCTACAAGCAAACAGAGACAAGTGATGTAACTTTTCAATATGGATCTTTAACAGGATAACTTTAATATTGTTATTAGTACAATTTAGCACAATTTATTCACCCCAAAATCCTAGTTATATCACATAACACAAGATGTATGTGAGCGACATTATAGAAAAAAATGAAAAGCTTTACAGTCCTCCTTTAACTTAATATTTAGGCAGGGGTCGAACAAATAAAAATAATTTACCTGTCACATAAGACAAGTGACCAAGAAGTGCCACCTTCAATAACTACCTGAACATGCTTTTATTCAAATTGTCGAGCACAGTGTGAAATAATCAGTTGCCAGTCTGGTCAGAGTGTGATATAATCGGTCGCCAAGGGACCAGTAGCAACCGTAGTGCTGATTTGGCTCCTGGAATAAATAGCTACAACTCGCCACTGGATCCTGGCTCAAGCTATGTGTAAACATCTATTTATTTTATATTCATGATCGCGTAAATATACTGTCACAAAAATTGTACCCTGTAAGATCCCTGTACATTCTACGTTCTAAGCGAGGCTCACGGGAAGTGATTTTCATAAAACCCCCAACCTGATTAAAACCGGACCTAAAAATAACGCTCCCCATCTCTCTTGTCGCTGATTTTAGATCTGAGTCTAACACTGAGGTTTCTGTGTTCGGAGACAGATCAAGGTCACGTGCATACCATACCTCCTAGGCCTATGAAGTAGCATTTGTCTCCCTCATGTATATCCCCAGAGACCAACAACGCTCAGAAATATTGCTGCCATTCTGGCGGGGGATCTAGCATCCTCTGGCTGCTTGTTAAAGTAACGCTGGTAAGTATATTTCATTCCGTACCAGCCCCGAAAGAAAACGTGCTCTGAGAATACCTCTCAATTATCAAAACTGTTCAAGAATGTATCCCCTGACCCCGTCGCTATAGGTATTATATATAATAAGTTAATAAATAACTATAGTGTTACAATCAGTCCTCTTGTGTTGAAATCAACACGATATTTTTTGTAAACTAAAATGTGTATATTAATGTCGGGTTTATAAATGTTTGGATGGGGTGTCACAAAATAAATATGCTCTGGTTACACGGCACCCCTCGTGTCCCGTAGAGACCGATACCACAGTCAGACGTTCTAACACAGCTGAAATAGAGATAATTAAATTTCTCATTAAAGACCCAATCTTTGGTATATTGAAAGTATATATAACATGCAAAATTATATTTGAATATGAGTACATCTGTTGTCATCAACCGTCTCAGTTTAATAGAAATATAATGGAAATGAATAAAGAGGTGTTTGTTCACTCGAAAGAAAATCATATCAGTGACTCTCATTTTTTAAAGTTTGTCTATTTTTGATTTGATCAAATAGGGTGATTTACGTGTCATCTGAAATTTTGATCAAAAATTTGCGCACAGTTTGATCTAAAACTTCATTTTTATGGTTACTTAATACTCTGTATTTATCAACCTTAAATTACCTTATTCCACTAAATAAATCTCTTGTGATAGATATTTTCACATCGTCACTCATCACCTTTCACTATTGCGCCAAAACGAACCGGAACAATAGAAGCGAAACGAGACGTCAGCGTTTCCAGTTTTCACAAATTCACGGAACTGAATACATCTTTCCTGATTTGAAGAGATGATAACTACAGATAATTTTAGAAAATTTCAGCCTCGTAATTTTTCATTCCAAATTCTCTTGAGGGTTTTCCAATACAAGTCCTAGAGTATAAGAAAAATGCCTAAACCACCTTTATCACACCAATTCTTCTCTAAAATTCCGTAATGTCTCGTTGCTGATTTCAATCATTATCCTGAAACAAGGGACTCCCAAACAAATGTCACTCTCTACCACTGCAATACAAATCGAGTAATTAGCATTACTCAAAGACACTGTTGAGATGTTAAAGTAGCCAACGTTTTGTCACACAAAAACTTCTCAAAACTGTCAGAAATATGGTCAGTGGATTAAGTAATGTCTGAATAATATACACAAGGTCAATTCAGATGAAACATTTTCACAGTTTTCCCGCAAAATTGATGTATTTCGCAAACCGTCCATAATTGCACCTGCATTATCTATGGACACGAAAAGCACACCAAAGCTGCTTCCTCAGTAGCAGATTCTTCCCCCACATATTCGATTCAAAATAATATCTATTTGTTTGAAAAAGCTTAAGAAACCTCGAAAAACGGCCATAATACCACGCTGACTCGTCCAACACCAGTCATCTCACATCAGTGCCTGGTCGGCAGTCCACAGCGGTGGTTATGGTTGCTTACGCAGTGAAAGGGTGGCGTGGGCAAGAGGACGGAGGTGGCTGGGCGTTGTGTCTAGATTTCGTTCATCAATCGCATTGTATTGAAAGTAGTGGGGAAAAGCTGGAAATATTGCAGGGGGCGATATTGTAAAGTTTTAGATGTATTATTGCTACAGTGAAGGCGAATATTTCGGGAATCCGCTGAATTTGTGCAGGTGACATAAGCATTTCTCCAAAGAATATTCCAGTAGGACAAGTATGAAAATGTGATTGAAATGTCTGATATATACAATATTGTCTTGTCGAACGATTTCTTGTATTTAACTATGATGACAGCTTATTAGCTACGTCATTGTTATGTGATTTCCAGTTCAATTGGACGCCCGAAAGAAATGCCTAAATAGTTTAGTTGGTGCACATGGTCTGTTTTCATTCCTAAGATAGAAGGTGTATTGGTTGATTGGGTATTGCTATTAATTTATAAGAATACACTTAATGCTCTTACTTTTCGGCAGATAATTCATGTAGGAAACTATTATCTGAGTCTTTATGCAGCTGGAAAGGATCAAATCTGAACATATTTTTGTCCCCATACTTGGATATTGTATGCATTGTCTCGTGATTCTTACGTGCAGTATGGAGATTACATCAGAATCAGTTGTGTAGTTGTGTAGTTTGTTCGGATCATTTGACATAATATTGAGACTTGAAGCAAGAAAAAGATTGTTCTCGAATTTATTGAAATATGTTGCTCTCCATAAAACACATTCATTCATGGGCCTAGCCAATGCAATTGTCGAATATTTGACCATCACTTCTAAAAATAACCAGAATAATATTTCAACAGCCACAAGCCATTATTTTAACCATACACGGGAAGTCATTATCATCCTGTAAATTTTGATAATACATACTAATTTAGATGGACGGGTAGAAACACAACGTCATATCCGACAATAGTCCATGGGCCAACAGTCGAAACCTGAAAAGAAAGATATTCTCGTGTATTTAAAACTGCATTAACACCCCTATACCCGACAAAGAATGCTTTGGTCCGCCAATTAATCGAAGCAAGCAACACCTGCAAGTCGCGTGCCTGAAATCGACACGGGTTGGAGAGTCCACAGTATGACAGCTATAGGGGCGTGAGTAGTAATAGAGCCCTGATGGCCGTATCTATGTCAAGTATGACGCGTTTGACGTCATCGTGTGACGTCACTGGGTGAGGTCACGGGAAAGTAGGTCGATTACGTAAGAAATCGGTCTAAATTATGTAATAATGTTACGTAATTAGGTCAGGGTCGCTCTAAAGTAGGTCGATTACGTTAGAAATCGGTCTAAATTATGTAATAGTGTTACGTAATTAGGTCAGGGCCGCTCTAAAGTAGGTCGATGACGTAAGAAATCGATCTAAATGATGCAATAGTGTTACGTAATTAGGTCAGGGTCGCTATGACCCGGGGGCATCGACCTTGACGTCTATTTTTAGCAGCCCCTTTGTTAGCTAACAATAAAAACATAACGTGACCCTTTGACGGCTAATAGGATAAAAGGAGAGAGTTTTCGAGCTCAGTAGTCACAGGCCTCTGGCGCACGAAGGTGCGTTTTTTTACGTATTTGGTCGATTTCCTGTCTCGGCATACAATGGAGGACAAGAAAACATTTGATGAAGGTAAGTTCGCATTATCAATCATTCCTTTGAGAACAAGCGGTTCGTTTCTTAAAAGATCTATTGGTCGAATCATAGCGTATGTTGAGAGAAGGTCTTTCATATATTATAGACTAACACAACACAATGTATTAGAGCAAATGACATGTATGCCTAACTGACCGTGCGAGTTAAATTATGTACATCGTATTGTCACAGCCGAGCGCACATCTATTGTCCTTCTCTGGGCGCACCGGTCCATTGCACTTTCGCAAACGGTCCCCCTTTGATACGCGCCGGTATACATGAAAACGACATTCTTTCAGAAACACTTGAATTTTCTTAGTCTAAAACAGTTCGATAATCGAGGTTTATTAATTATTCGGCCTTAAATATATATATGGGCGAATTTCTGTTAAATACTGTACGGTTGGACATACCGCCGGTATAGTTTATTCAACCCCTTCCGTTAATATACGGCTTATAATACAAGTATAGCTAACTGACCGTGCGAGTTAAATTATGTACATCGTATTGTCACAGCCGAGCGCACATCTATTGTCATTCTCTGGGCGCACCGGTCCATTGCACTTTCGCAAACGGTCCCCCTTTGATAAGCGCCGGTATACATGGAAACGACATTCTTTCAGAAACACTTGAATTTTCTTAGTCTAAAACAGTTCGATAATCGAGGTTTATTAATTATTCGGCCTTAAATATATATATGGGCGAATTTCTGTTAAATACTGTACGGTTGGACATACCGCCGGTATAGTTTATTCAACCCTTTCGTTAATATACGGCTTATAATACAAGTATAGCTAACTGACCGTGCGAGTTAAATTATGTATATCGTATTGTCACAGCCGAGCGCACACCTATTGTCATTCTCTGGGCACCGGTCCATTGCACTTTCGCAAACGGTCCCCCTTTGATAAGCGCCGGTATACATGGAAACGACATTCTTTCAGAAACACTTGAATTTTCTTAGTCTAAAACAGTTCGATAATCGAGGTTTATTAATTATTCGGCCTTAAATATATATGTGCGCGAATTTCTGTCAAATACTGTACGGTTGGACATACCGCCGGTATAGTTTATTCAACCCCTTCCGTTAATATACGGCTTATAATACAACTATAGCTAACTGACCGTGCGAGTTAAATTATGTACATCGTATTGTCACAGCCGAGCGCACATCTATTATCATTCTCTGTGCGCACCGGTCCATTAAGTTCAAATAGTGATGTATTATGCGTCGATATTGACATCAATACCATTCAAAAGACCTTTATTCGGTGCCCCTAACATTGTCTCTGCACACGGGAGAAAATTGAACTATGTTGCCGTGGACTAAATAGCCCAACTGTTAGCTATGCACCTGTCTCTCTGGCCGAGTTACTGCGAGAATAAAAGAAACCTTCAGCAGTCTTTCTACCACAACTATTTTACGAAATTCGATAAACTACTATAACGTGATTTGACGATTATATATATATATATATATATATTGCGGCGAAAATAGAAAATATTTTACAGAAGGTAATAAATATAAACTATAGGGTTATGTTTGATTCATGGTCAAACAACATTATTTTCAGGAATTTCACGGGTAAATGTAACTTCTAGCTAATAAGAACTGTAAACATATCTCCCTCCTCTAGAGCCTTATCTTTTTCTGACTGTATGCACGCGCACACGGAGAATTATCTAGAAAACTCAAAGGAAGTTTTTGACCCCTACGTGCTAGAATTGTAAGTTTAATTATTTTATAAATTTTATTACGTAGATTCCCGCTGGAAATAGGAAGTACACATACATAGGAACATTGTCTTGAAGTAGCAATACGCTAGGTTTAGTATTTTCGGACATGTTGATTTTTGAAGTCGACACGGCTTTTTCGGCATATTGCGTATATACTAACATATGGAGGAATGTCTGACAACATCGTTTTTCGTGATAAATGAATGTAAAATTTTAATATTTGTACCTCGTATCACGCGATATCCTTTTAGGACTTAAACGTTGTAATATGTATGGAGCTTGTCTTGACGTGTCAATATTTTAGACAAAGTATTTGTCAAGTTATAGATTTTTCAAAGATTTGCAGACTGTGAGATCGGCAGCATTCGCCATCTTGTTTCTTTCAGCGATCGCTGATGTGAAGTTTTGGGTAACTTTAAATTTGTCATCTTTAGGAATATCTTTAGCACTGCTAGACTATAACATTTTGAATTATGGATATTCGGCTTACCTTGTCGAGCTTTATATAGCCTGTGATTGTATGGTTTCCCGTGGTATGTTTGTCAATGTTCCTTACAGCGCAGAAAACGTTCGGGTTTTCTCGCTTCAGACATATCTGTTCAAGTGTCATTTTTCGGTGGAACATTGTTAATCCATCCTCTGTCTTGAAGCGTTCCCATTCAAAGTTATTGTCATAATAATCAAGTTCAGGATACGGGCTTCAAAACTATATATAATATAGTATATGATTCGTCAAAATTTAGACATATTTTGGCCGCTCAAAAGTGCTAAACTCTCCTTGGTTTTTGCGCAGTTGTCGGCAGCCATGTTTGCTTCAATTGTGTCTCTCTGTAGTGAATGACGTCATGATTTTCGGTCATACGTATTTGTCAGCCAATCAAATTAATCCTTTAAATTTAGGCCGTGAGATTTTTGTCATAGGTTAGCAACACTCTAGCAACCGTGTACTATATAAGGGATCGTTTCCATTAATCGTTTTTCCTTCAGTCGCGATTTTTCTTCAATTTTCTCGATTGAAAAACGATCAGTCGCGAATCAGTCGCGAGGATATCGAGAAAAAAAAATGAGAAAAAACGATTGAACCTTTTCTGGAAAAAACCATTCTCTCGCGATATCGTTTTTGAATCGTTTACCCATGCGCGATCCGTTCTTGATCGCGAATCTTCAATCGCGAGAGAATCGGTTTTTTCAAGGCGCGAGAGAATCGTGAGGCGGAGTGATATTTGACACATAGGCCGTGTTGCCATCGTACGCCGCTATCCGCGAA
>JAVTVY010054844.1:0-31241 GCA_036873755.1 Hanleya hanleyi | reverse complement strand
AGTCGAATTAGAATATATTCGCATTAAAATATCTAACACCGTGTAGGAGAAAGGACAATATATTCAATATTTAGCACCTATATAATATTATCTAATTAGAATAGATTCGCACTTAAATATGTAGCTGACGTCTGAGAACAGACAATATATTGAATATTTAGCACTTTGATAATATCATCTAATTAGAAGAGATTCGCTGTTAAATATCTAGCTGGCGTCCGAGAAAGACAATATATTCAATATATTCAATATTTAACACCTTTATAATATCATCTAATTAGAACAGATTCGCACTCGAATATGTAGCTGGCTTCTGGGAAAAGAAAATATATTCAATATTTAGCACTTTTATAATCTATACTAAATAGAAGAGATTCGCAGTTAAATTCCACATGAGACTTTTCGGAGAAAAGACAATATATTCAATATTTAGCACTTTTATAATCAAATCTAATTAGAAGAGATTCGCATTAAAATATCTGTAACACCGTGTCGGAGAAAGGACAATATATTCAATATTTAGCAGTTTTATAATATCTAATTATAATATATTCGCACTTAAATATGTAGCTGACATCTGAGAGCAGACAATATATTGAATATTTAGCACTTTGATAATATCATCTAATTAGAAGAGATTCTCAGTTAAATATCTAGCTGGCGTCCGAGAAAGACAATATATTCAATATTTAGCACTTTTATAATATCATCTAATTAGAAAAGATTCGCACTTAAATATGTAGCTGCATGGCGTCTTTGGAAAGACAATATATTCAATATTCAGCACTTTTATAATCTATACTAAATAGAAGAGATTCGCAGTTAAATATCCACAACAGCCTTTTCGGAGAAAAGACAATATATTCAATATTTAGCACTTTTATAATCTACTCTAATTAGAAGAGATTCGCATTAAAATATCTGTAACACCGTGTCGGAGAAAGGACAATATATTCAATATTCAGCACTTTTATAATCTATACTAAATAGAAGAGATTCGCAGTTAAATATCCACAAGAGCCTTTTCGGAGAAAAGACAATATATTCAATATTTAGCACTTTTATAATCTACTCTAATTAGAAGAGATTCGCATTAAAATATCTGTAACACCGTGTCGGAGAAAGGACAATATATTCCATATTTAGCACCTTTATAATATCATCTAATTAGAATATAATTTGATTGTTGCAATCAAGTACCAAAGAAAGATGTTGTTTTTGGCGTTTTGTTTCTTTCGAAATTACATTGAAAGGGACCGATTGTCTCCGAAACACCTTCAGTCATTGGGTGCATGCCAACATACAGTGTCGTTGAATGATTGGTTTGTTGTGCCAGTAAGTCTGAATACATTTCAGCTGTCTGCATCAGTGAGATTGCCTTTATATCGCCCGTTCTGTAGGCGTCCTAAAAAGCAGCACATGCGTGTTGTTTAACCAGGAAGAACGATAGAATAATCTGTTATTGTCAGAGGAGTTGCACAGACCAGCAATGAAGGTGTACTTGGGACTGCCTTAAACATCCTTATTCACCAGCCCATGCAAGTTTGAAAATATGTAGCATTTGTGCTAATTATACAATATATTTTCTTTCGGGAACAGGCAAGTCAAAGTGCTAACTAGCAGTAATCCTAGAAATTATCTTCAAAGTAGCACACCCCTTTCTAAATATTACTGATTTTAGAAATTATTTGCGAAGTAGCAGATCTGCTAAATAGCATGCGAGACAATAATAACCATTTCTGCACCTTAATGTTTTAATCAACTTATTCCGGTATATCGGAAATTCACTTCTGGCACCAGCTTATCCTGATTATTTGGTGTCCTTTTGTATCTCCATGTGAGCACATACATTCTATGTTTTTTTGATACAATAAATTGAAATTGATCACCCGGAAGAGTAACTGAAACTAACAGAAAGGTGTGAAGCAAACAATTTTTTATGGGAGGGTGTCCAAGAGGGAGAGTGAAAGAATTAAGGTTTAACGTCGCGCGTTCAGCAATGGGGTGTCCAAAAGAAATAAACTGAGCTTGTTATAGTGAGTTATAGTTATTGTTTTAACATCAAATAGCTTCCTTTGGAATTGAAACTTTGTTTTCATTTGAGAGGACTTATCCACAGGTATGGATTAGCTCCCGTTTTAACATCAAATCGCTAACAATAATTGACAAACACATAATGTAAATAAGCCGGCCTGCCACGTTATAACAATCTGTCCGTCTCGTAAGAAATGAACAATAATGAACCATACAATGCCAATAAACACATATAAAAATAAAGGCGTAAATAACTACATAGTATGCTCCTACAATAACAAATTATCTGTAGATTTTAAATGAATAATATATTATAGTGACATCCACAATAATTCATATGCATCAATCATACAATCAATAAGCCGGCCTAGTTTCCTTTTTGCTATTATTTAGATTGTTGCAAGGTTTTTAGCATGGAAGAGTAAATTTACGATCCTGTGCATTATAATAATTGATTTATGCCTAAAAAATTGCCAGATAAAAGCAGAAATGTATAAATATTATTGTAAGATCCACAGATAGTTGTAATTTCGTGTATAAAGCATGTAATCAGTGTATTTAAACCGGCCTGCCACAGCCTGCCACGGCCTGCCACAGGCTTGAAACAGGCCTGACATCAGGACGACCCATTTTGACCCCAGATTCGCTTGTATATGGCTCAAATCTATATGACTCGATAGCTTCTCCTTCTCCTTCAGTTTCATGATCGCTTACTGCCTCTACATTCTATTCAGTTTCAAGACCTGTATAATCTCCAAAGTCACAGTCTCCAAAGTGGTTAACGCTGAAATCGGAATCTGAGTCAGAGCTTGTACTGTTGTCTGTGTTATCCGCCATGTTTGACTCTGGCCGCTTCACTGTGTGACGTCACAGGGTAATCGCCGTATTTCAGGATATTGCATTATCGCTAAAATTTTGGAAAAAATTCTAAAAAATAAAGCAGGGCACAGGGAACTGTTTTTTTATTGGTTTTAGCCTTTCAAAAATTGTGATAACATTCCCCTTTAAGTACAGATAGGCCCCTAGGCTGCCTACAGTGAAGTGAAACTTTTCTGGCTAAAACATGATTTTAACTACAAAACAACAACAAAAACAAATAGCAAATATGGAACACAATCAAAGGCTAGCATGGATCAATTACCTGGATATTTAGACTAATCATTATGACTATGTAAGGATCAAGTAACATGTGCCGTAGATACCACGAGTGAACACGCATACTGGACTTCCGGCAGTACCGCACCTAAAGTAAAAATGATCGTCATTGTTTCCCCTTAAAATGGCTTCATATATGGCATAACCTTCAAAAATTTATAAAAGGAATTTATTATTTTTTTTAATACCGTGGGTGTGAGTCGTGTTTGCGGTATGGATATTCGTGCTTCACCTATACATCGAGGTGTCTTTGGTACCATTTTCCGCGAGGAAAACTTTGTGATGCAGATATTTTTGTGATACCATCCAGCTCTTTGTGTCATGCCGCAGTAGCATTCTGTGGTAATAGTAACAAATGTTCAGAAAAGCCTGTCTGCTGAGGTGAAGTTTCTTGGACTTTAAACAAATTTTAACTCTAATATTTTAACCCGGGGAATGCATCCTGTGAACATACAATCAACAATCTTGGACATCAATAACCTATTCGTGACTTTGAATACCTACAGTGTGTCTTTAGCATAATCACTGATTCCTCTACACTTATTCCTACATCTGCGGATCTTTGGAGCTTTGGGTTCAGTTGACACACGGCGTGGACGTCGCAAAGTTTTGCAAATTGAAGCGATATGCAAGAGTCACAATTGTGTGTAATCTGAATGCTAAATATAAATTCTGTTTTACATAATAGGGACGGACAGGTGAGCGCTATCGGCTCTAACTTTGAATTGTGTGGTCCAACATAGAAATAGCGTTTGGAACTTGAGTGTTGGAGTCCTGATGATTCACTCTACTAAATTCGATGGAATTATTTAAGCATATTTGCCAACATAGCTGAAAATTCACCTGGGTTAGTTAATAGGCCAGCATTTTAGCAGAGTTTATTTCGACCAAGGGATATATTTCGGAATTCTGGCAGTTCCTTCACAGGTTTGTTATCTTATATTTCATGGTTGATCAACCGATATTAGTGAGTAATGCAGTTACATTGTAATTGAATTAACTAGGAGTTATACCAATTTATAATATCTGTATTACTTTCACAGCTGGGTGATATTGCAACTCTCTTTTATACTTTATTGAAAGTTTTCCAATCTTATGTTTCTCAATATAAATAAATATGGATTTCTGCATTTTTTAAAATCTTATACTACTCTATTCTCATAGTCTGAATTTTCTGTTAAAATGACAAAATGTGCCTTATTTTGTTTTTTTATTTAACAAAATTATCTGGTTTGTATTTTCGATTTCAAAAATACCTTTTGGAATTAGTTTTGAATTATTTATCAACCGATATGCATGCATGGGAGGTCTTTTTCATTCCGGACTCGTCTGGAATTCGAGTTTGATGCTCTGTCTGGTCATTTAGCTCTTGGAATGTGGCGTCTCATGTTCAAATGTAAGCAGTGTTGTGATCGACAATGTCTCCCGTAAAACAATTTGTTTTACACCCTCACTAATTTGTTCTGGTGTCAAAGAAATTTGTTGAATGTTCTTAAAAGAAGGAAAATGAATCTGATTGTGAGAAAACATATTGTTACATTTTTCTAGTTCTGAAAAAAATGGAATTTGGAAGAAAAACTTTTTTTAGCATTTAAAGAATTTTTTTCTGTTTTCACGAAATTTCTTCTGTCACTCCATAGAAAATTATTTAAGAAATATTTTCTAACAAGATTTCTTGATATGAGAAAACGTTTTTCTCAGTTTAAGAAAACATTTTTTATTTAAGAATTTTTTCTCTTCTTTTGATAATTTTTTTCTGAAATTGAGAACATTCTTTTCTCAATACAAGAAAAGGTAGGTTTCTTGTATTGAGAAACAATTTCTTGTCTGACTCCCTATAATTCTTGTTTCAAGTGTTTTTTTCTAGAAACATATTTTTGGCAGTGCGTCACCGACCATTTCTGACCCAGTCAGGTTTTATGGCCAATCAATGTTCTCTCTGATAATGATCTCAGGTCCAGAAATTTCCATGAAAGTTTGTGACCTTGATTAGTGGATATATCAAAGATTTAGTCATCCATCATGTGTGCATGTGTTCCAAGTTCCAAGCTCCAAAGCTGCAAGCTCCCATACGGAAGTGTTGAGAATTCGGATTTAAATTTTCCTTACCTAGAACATTTAATATCCATCAAACTGCAACCATATCAAGCAGAGATTATTAAATAGGCCTTACAAATAAGTATTTAAATTTCTTTAACTTTAGGATATAACTAACTAAGATAATTCGTGTCAGAATTCGCCTCGCTGTAAGGGATGATAATGTGCCTTGCTTGAGGTATAAATCAAACACCTTGTACTTCTTAAAACGTTTTAGAAATCGTGCACTGTTACTGGAATTACTGGCACCCCAGAGTTCTAAGACATTTTAGCATTTCCAAATCAACCCCACATGTAATTGCAATAATATTACGACGAGAGTAGTATAAAGAAACAAGTACTATGTTATGTTTGTCTTCTATCTTATAATATGTAATATATTATAGGATAAGACTGAACTTTGGGGTGTCGTTAACTTGCACATGGACAGGATATTAACAACATACTGAGGAACATATCACTGATGTTTGGTACCAACCAGTCAAAATTGACTTAGGAATATAGGAAGACTAAATAAGGCATTTTGAAGATGACTAGGTGTGAAGAATGAAGTTATACTTGAAATAATTCCATATTATAATGAGATAAATTCTGCTTTGTGTACTTCTCGTGTCGTTGTCCAAATTCATCTCAGTTTGAAATACATGTAAATGCCCACCGACACAGACACCTTCAACCCCGTGTAATATTATCATTGTACACATTGCCAATATTCTGATTATGCCCCTTAAGCAGTTTACCTTATTTACACATGTTGTGGGTGGATAAGTGAGGCTATGTATACATAAGATAAGTCAAACTAATTGTCTGGACATAAAACAAACTGATAACAGATACATTGTAGATAGTTCAGGAATATTGACACAACATGACATTGCTTGCGTAATAGTGATGGGTATTTGGTAGTGCAGTTAGCGGAATCATGGATATTACATAACATTGACATTGTCAATGTAAAATCCATGGCGGAATCCATGGGAAGTAGATCACGGACAAGAATTATCTAAATCGAGTGATGGAATTCTCCCTCTTATATAGCAACGGAATGGAACGAAATACAATAAAATAGTTTACAAATGGGATAAAGTTGATTCCTGATTGGAGAGAAAGGTGCAGAATTTGATACCCTTGAATCATATATGAAAAGATTTGGCAAATTCATGCATCTTCATATTCTGATATAATAGCACTGAAGGGATATTGCGGATCCAAGAGATTTTACAAGAGGAAACCTAAGATATAGATTCCGATAGGTTTGTATGATTTACTTGTTGTTTTTGCATTCCTACAATGAGCTGAAGCATTTTGTATTGGAATAATTTAGGCCTTGAGAAGTAAAGAGGATAATATCTAAATTCCAAACAGTGGTCACCGCCAGAGGATTTGCGATGTTTACATAGCGAAATTTATTTGCAAAAATCCAAAACCTGTAAAATCAAATCCCCTTTCCAGTTCACATATTGAGATATTAGCTTGTATTGGGATTGGGATAGTCAATAGTATAACATGGATAGATATTTGATTGGTCAAAGTACGAGTATTTCCCCCAGTGGACATTTTCCGCAGCAGACCTTTCCCCCTTAAGTTTGTTGTATGCGTTTTAATGAGTACAATGTATATTCTGGGGGTACTGAAATGCAACTGTCTTAGAATAAATTTCACCGGTTCAAATTAGATGTTGTCCTGGTCAACCATTTATCCGTATCATTATCGATCAATTGTTAGCAGTGGAAAAACCATGACGGCGTTATTCTTCCTAGAGCAGCAGGAATGACGATAGTACGCTTGTGAAACACGGTCCATTGTAAGAATAAATATCATGATCACACCATGTTATCATTCGTTAGTCGACCAATATAAGTTTCATGGCGTTACGTATTTGGCGCTCGCAGGCATTCATTAAAATTTTCTCTCCAGGGAAAAATAAACTAGATTATATACTGGTGTAGCTTATGCTAATATTATGCTAATGGTGTTGTTTTTCTTTATTACAGCACCGTTAACAGATATATTTGAAGTTTATATGCAGTTTTCAAATGAAATAAAAGCTGCAGTCCCTACAAAAAATTAAAGAAGAAAATTCCAACATTAAAGAAAATTGAATTTCTTATTTGTAAGCCCACGTTAGACATCTATGCTCGATATGATCACATCTTGATGAAAAATAAAAGTTCTAGGCAAGTAAAACCTCAAATTCGAAATCAAAACATTTTCATATAGGAGCTCGGAACTTCGGAACTTTGACACTTGTTTTAACGTGTCCCTTGGATCATGGAGCCTACTATAGTAGGCTCCATGCTTGGATGGATGGATGTACTTGGGAAATTTTATACACCCAAAAGTTAGAATTCCCTTTTCTGAAGGCTGCAGCATCAGTGATAAGATGTAAACAAAGTCAGGCTGACCTCTCCAAAACGATGGCATACAGGCTATAGTTTATACCTGACTGAAGTTGACCAGTCAAGTGCAGTAAATTGTCACTTGAGATAACTGTGTAAATATCCCTTTATCTTGGATGGGACACACACATATGCTATCAGGTCAGACAGTGGACTTTACATCTGGTCAGAACATTAAACCTGCCATCTCTGGCTGGAGACCCTGTCTCAAATAAACATGACTGTATGATCATAATAAAGTAATTACTCCAAAGGATGATAAACACTGCAAGTTTGGTTCGAAATTTCTGTTTATTTTTAACCATCATCTCCAAAAACGACAAGATGAGATATGGAACTGTTACACATTCTAAAATATATACTGACCTGAATACCCTATTATCATAATTATCATAAACCTGTGATACTGTGAAATTGTTGACTATGATCATGGGATCTGGACTTTATAGCTTCATGGTATAATATATATTAAATTCTGCTCATTTAAAATCAGTAATCTACTTTGAGGCTTGTTACAAAAAAACAACGGTTGACTTCGAATAATTTTTCTTTTTGCTGTGGCATAACATTAAAATACAGAATGACTACGGTATACCATACCATTTGGTTTCTAAGTTTCCATATTTATGTAAAACTTGGAAACATTAGACGACGGCGGCCAGCTTTCATTGAATAATATTGTATATATCCCCCCATCCATTCCCCAAGAATTTACCTGTGGAACTGAAAATACCATGTGTTTTTGATGAATATATGAATTTGGATATTTTTTTTGTCAACTTTAGATGAGCAGAGTTCATGCGGTCATGCACAAGAGAATGATGTTCTTACTTTGGCGCCATCTTTGTAGCTGAGATAGGGAGCAAGAAATACAAAACTATGGCACTTTTTTCTGGAAGCTAGTGGAGTCACTTCACAAAGTAGTAGTAGATATAAACATCTCATTTGCGTAGCGATTACTTCAACCGTCAGGAGTATTTTCTGGTCATTCAGCTGAAATTTGGGTGTTGTTGTTATTGTTGTTGACACTTATGCATTTTTTGTTGTTGAAAAGTTTGGCATGAAAATGTTCCTGAGATAGAATATATATATGAAATATGAATAGGTTCTATGTTTAAGGCAATATCTGACAGGGAAACGTTGGTCTATACACAGCTTGTCTCCAAGAAGTTATAGTGAACAGCACCATGAGGTTTTGCAGGCAAAGATTATAGCGTCGAATACGTTCAATATTTATCTCAGCTCAAATCAACTGGGGAAATGATGTCTATAACAAACTTTTCATCGCTATGTCAACCGAGACGTCTTTGCGATAATGAGATCACTCGTCTCACAAAAGCGACTCTCAATGGAAGATAATGGCCCATTTAGTCCGGTGGCTTAAGGTCAAGATCGTGACTGACTGGAATAAAGCACCATATTTTGCAGAGAGGCTCATTTGGGCATAAGGAATGATATCAGAAGGGGTGCCCATTTCCACAGGAGGTGGAAGGCCCTTAATTTGCATAAATCCAATATGGCCGCCATAATACATACAGTAGCCTCCTGTTGTCGACTATTGGACAGCTTGAATCGCCATTTTACATGAGATTGGTTTTCTACGAGCCTGACAGACTCCAGAAGAAACTAATAACGATAATTGGAAACTTTATTACTCGTTGAATATCCAATATGGCCGCCAGAGCGTCACCAATAATGGTATTATTGCTATACACATGCATGTGTGTTTGTATATATGCTAATATATATTATATATATTTATAAAGGCTTCATTGATAGGTTTCTGTACATGTAGCTCTGTTATGATTGACTCGATCAAGCACGCATGAAGGTTATTGGCTATTTTCTTTTCTATAGATATTCAATATGGCCACCAGAGCCCCATCCTCAATGCTGATTTTCGGTACTAAAGACAAATTTGTTTCAAAGGATGAAACTTCAGGTTATCGTACATGCCACGGTTGCGAACTACATCAAATGTTGCCAATTGGATTCTTCCCGGCTCCTTACATGTAAATTAGCATGTGTGAATCCAGCGGCAAAGGGAGTTACTCTTCCAACACCGGTTGGAATCAGGATAAAACTGAGCTAAGTAACTACCCTGATTTGCCTGTTTCAAGTTTCACAAACGGTTTCGATATTTGGCACTTGAGAAAATGTACCTTTACTGTCTCGCGTGATTGTTCATCTGCTATGCAAATCCCCGCTATCGTAGAAGCTAAATTAGACAAAGAGTTGTTGAAAGTCGAGTTGCTGGTCCCTTCTAAACTCCTTTTGACAATAAGGTTTGCTAAAAATTAGTCTTAGTCCCCAGAAAGAAACAATACTTTTAGGGGCCCTTGTTGACCGAGCTTTCTAAGGCGCATCGCTGGTGATCGTAATCCTCACACCGCTGAACCAGCACGGGTTCGAGCCTCGCTGTTGCATGTGTGAAAGTTTGCCAGTTACTTGCCGACGGGCCAGAGGTGGTTCTCTTCCGGTATTCCAGCTTCCTCCATCATTAAAACTGGCTGTCACCATATGAGTGAAATAACCTTGAGTGTGACGTTAAACCAAATCCCCCTAATACTTTTAGGGTGTTACACTATTTATCGTACCCTGGAAAATCTGCTTTGTCTATTAACAGGACCCGATTCAACAGGCCCTGATACGTTGAATACGTAGACATTAGATATCGCGATTGCACTAGTTCAAAAACATGGCCACTAAAGCTTGATGGCAAAAATCTATTTAGATCGATGCCTTCCGCATTTATATATCGGTGCCTCTCGATGGGATGCTCTACATCCTGTAGGATATTAAAGAGCTCAAGTCATTCTCTGCAATCGATTATGGCTACACAATTTGGCATATCAGAGGTCATCCACATACTGGACGACTTCATGTTCATCGGTGCAAATGGCGCTAGCCAAACTTATACTTGTGTGAGTATTTGGGCATTCCAATCCAACATGCTAAGACCTACCCATCAACTACTATGGTTATGCATGGAATTAATCTGGATTCCAGAATATGAAAGCATCATTTCCAGAAGACAAAATTCATAAACTGAAAAGCATGCAGGGTGAATCCTCGCCGCGCCGCAAAAAAGGTAACACTTGTGGAACTGCAGTCTCTCATTGGCTCGCACAATTTTGCCTGTAAAGTCGCCGTGCCCGGCAGGGCATTTTTCCGCTGTCTGATAGAATTTAGTGAAAGTTGTATCACAGGCTCACCATCACATTCGCTTGAATAAAGCAAGAGCCTATGTTAATACCTGGCTTGTATTCCTGGAGTCTTTCAACGGAAAATTAATTTTCTTTCTCCACATTGGGCATCAAATTTCGACGCTGCTTGTACCGTGGGTTTGGTGGCTGTTTTCGGACCAAGAATGACCAGCACATCTTGGAAATTTGGGGCCATACACTGGCAAATCATAACGTCTCTTTCTTTTTGATAATATGGCCATGGCTGAGTAATCAATCACCAGTCTTTCATTGCTGATGAAATTAGTGCGTCAGTTAGTAGTTGCCTGCCTTCGAAATGACATTCTGTTCAGATCAAAACATATTTCGGAACAATCTTATTCCTGACAAACTCTCGCGGTTACAATTTTAGGAAGCGCTGTCTCTAGCTCCTTGGCCCAATCGCTCGTCGAAACTCAATACCCTGTCTGTTGTTCTTCTGACGGCGTCCCTTGCTGAATCTTCCTTGAAAGTATACAAGCGCGCATGACAAGTATATAGAGATTTCCTCAATAACACTGGTCAGTGTGCCAGTAAGATATTTCTCATCTCATCGTCACAGTTGGTTTCCTTCAAAGCATTCTTGTATTTCAACAAGTATGCACCCCTCACAACTTATACAATCGTATCGGCTAACAGTTATGCGCACAATTTGGCTGCAGTATACGATCCTGCGCAGTTATTTCTTGCCAAAAAGCTACTTACGTGCATGTCAAAATTACACGGCCGGATACCAGATTGCCCATAACTATAAGGATATATTCCATAAGATATTTTATGCTATACCCCACATTGTATCCATGTAATTCTTTTACGAGCAATGATCTTGGTAGCATTTCATGCATTCTTACGCGTTTGTCAATTGACAGTTCGTTCATAACAAGACTCCAATAGCAATGTTCTTTAATACAACAATGTCTCTTTCTCCGATCTTTCTGGCTCGTTACAAAGCATGCACATTATTATCCGCAACTTCAAACATAACATATCCCGTAAACCATTTCATTTGTTTATACTGATAATATTAGATATTGTCCAGTTCAAGCAATCCGTGCTTATTTTCGGTTACATATTTCACATCCGAGGCCGGGCCCCTGCTCCAATTTCCAGAGGATGCGCCCGTTTCAGCTGCCTATTTCTCAGCTCATGTAAAAAACGAAATATCTTTAGTCAGCATTGATCCTCTTTAATATGCCATAGTTTTCGCATTGGCGCCGCCACTTCATCTTCAGCAGCAGGAATCCCGAATAACATATTCAAACATGAGTAGATGGAAGTCTAACGCTATATAAGTATGACACATTTCACTTGGTAGCTATGCATTGTCCAGTCACGGGTTTCGTGGTAGCTCCAACGAATTTATTGCATAAATAAGGATCTGGTCCAACTTGACCCAGTTTGGCAAAGGTCTGTCAGGGGCTGCCATGCCATCTGAGTCAGTTATATATGATTATTTTCTAATCTTTACTGTATACTTAACACCAAGAAAAAAAATAAGAAAAAATAATTCAAAATTTTGAACCGAAAATTCGTCAAAAATTGACAATATTTTGGTTCTGACGTAGCTGTAACGTCAATATGGCGGCCATCTTGGATTATTTTGTATTTCTCGCTAGATCTTTGCCAACACTATTCGTGTGGAAATTTTCAGACTCTTACCCCAGAGGATGGCAAATATATGATGTTTTGAATATCGTTCGGATAAAAATTGACATTTATAGGCCAAAAATCACCCCGGGCCCTTAATGGGCCACATATTGCCTCCTGGGTCTCGAAATCGGGGGCACCCCTTCTGATATTGTTCTCGGTGCCTCTGACGACACGTGTGCCAAATTTGGTGCTTTATTCCACTCTGTCACGATAAAGTGAAAATCTGGCCTTAAGCCACCGGACTAATTGAGGTGGATTGAATATATGAATCCATAAAATAGAACTGAAGATAATGCACAGACAACGGACGGACAGACAAACAGGCGGAAGGATGAACATAATACGCTAGCTAACGGAATGTGTGGTACATAAAAGAGATTCAAAAGGACCCAGGCCGCCCCAATAGACATTGTAAAAATGAATCCGTTCATGGACCACCAGCACAGTTCGCTGGTCTGAGGGATATTGGATGGTTCCATGATCTCAGAAACAAACTAAGCCCACCTTTCCAAATGGCATCCGCTTATCACTTCCTACTAAGGCCAAACCGCTTTGAATACCGAAACCGTTTTCTGAGGAAAAGAATTCATTTTTCACGCCGAGAACTGGCTTTTTCAACTTTTAGCCAGAGCGCAATGTAATCTGGTTTCTGCTTTGCATTCTCCACAACTCGGTCGTTTTACCACTCTAATCGGGTTAGGAGAGTCAACCAATGAAATTCCACGGTAACTGGAGTTGTAAAACGGCTAAGTCTTGGAGAAGCGGAAGCCAGATTACATTTCGCTCAGACTGAAAGTTGAACATTCCGTTTTTGGCGCGAAGAATACATTTCTTTCCTCAACAGAAGGTTTATGTAAGCGTATGCATTACTAGGGTCCCTCCACGTAGGAAAATATCGATTTGAAATAAGAATTACATTTACTAATTTCCATAATTTATTGAAATTATAAGTAGGAATCTAGCATCCAAGCATCTAATATTGCATATGCCAGGCCACTGTGACCATCAGTGCATGGTCCATGATCTGACAGAATGCCCAAAGATAGCCAGATGTCACGTTCGTACTGTATGGGCCAAAATCTGTATATACGCGTACTATTGTCAGTGAAGATATCTGCAGGATACTCAAGCTAAAGTAAACATTCATCAACGCTTCGACGAACATTCGGTTAAACTGTTCCTTTGCAGTTGCGTTGTCGCATGTGTGTGACACAGGACGGTTGTTTGGTCCAGGACTAAATCCACAACACGGGATACGTTCTTCTCCGTTGATGAACAGGAGAATGTCTTTCACCTCACACCGCCTCACATATTGCTTCATCTGATCAGTTAAGGGCTGAATGGTGTCCAGAAGCTCATCTACATGTATGTCTTCGTCATCTTTCTCTGTGAAAGATGAAACAAACCTGTGTGACATCGAAATGATTGTAATATGATATCGACCCTAGATCCAGTGCGAAAGAAACGGTGGTCCCCTTGGGCGGACTCCGATTTCTAATTGAAATTTCCAAATGTCCAGGCTGGGTTAAATCATAGCAAGCGGACACTCATATCTGGGGGACCACCATTTCTGCCCCATCATCAGGAGAAAGAAAAACTAAATTGATGTCCTGTCCATACGCCATCTGGATTATCTATTCGCACATTTGAATGAAAATGGATGCCACACTGGTCATATTTCTAGAATAAATGCCAACAAAACTGCCCACACCTCTGATCGTATTATATTTTTGTGCTATCAAGTATGCCTATATTTATATTTGTGCTGCCATATTTAACCGATGCAACTATGATTTAACAACCTTACCTTCAAGGGATGCCAAAAAGTTGAGAAAAGAGCAATACATTTCCTCCTCAGGTTTCCTTCGATTTGAACCCAGTACGCTGTACTCGGGGCGAAGGATTTTCGTCAGATCCCCACACCGAAACATTTTGCATGAGGAGCTTTCTAGCAAGACTCTGAGCACCGGTCTGTTCCTCAAGAGATCCAATACCTGCAAACAGATGAGTGAGTTGACTGTATGTGGATATTGAGAAACTCAAAATGTCTTACGGAAGAACTTGATGCTAATGGTCACATACCGTACAGACCAGTATCCACATGGGATTTCTCGACTATCTATACTACAATCCATCATTACGACCTTACTGAAGGTCTAAGTTCATTAATAATATCTGTTTTCAAGAAAACTGGTCGTAGATATATTAATGTCGGAAACCATAAAGCATTCTTTAGCTCTACATACAAGAGATATCATTCATGGGATGTTTCTTTGTTTATAGAGTTGCTTGAATTTCTCATTAAAAATATCTATGTTAAATTTGGCAACAGCATATAGATGAATATGACTATATGCAGGCGCTTTCAAATTGGAGCGATATGCAAGAGTGGTGGAAAATTGACGACGCCTGGCGACTAAAATGCAACCATATGACAGTTCAGGAAAATAATCCGACATCCAACATTCACACCGGATAATACGGTGGATTCTCGAACGTAGCCTTAGTATCTCAGCCGAGCTTTTATTGCAGATGTTCATGTGGAGACTATGAAGTATGTGATGACAGATCAGCTCAAACAACTCGTCTGATGTTAATGGATGAGCATCATGGACATTTGATGGAGTAAACGCCTTAACATGGGGAAACCTGGTAAATGCAAGATACCAAGAAAAACAAACCTGTAGAATCCGACGTCGAACGGCTTAAATTTCCCACCGAAACAATAAACCTACATATATTTGTCGAGTGACATGTACAGAGGGCGAGCCTCGGGGACTACAATCTCAGAAATATTCAGGTGAAAGTTCTGAACTGATCAGGTTGTATATCCCCAACTCAATTTCAAGGATTTTGGCTGAAATTCAGGGCTGATTACCTGAATGAGAGGATTTTCCCTGAAATTCAGGCACATTTATCACCCTGATTAGTAAGTTCCCGACCCTATTCAGGTACGCAAAATCCCCTAATATTCAGGTAATTTAGCTTTAATTCATGGTTGATATACCCGGATTTCTGGAAATTATCCCTGGTTTTCAGCTAAAATCCCTGAAATTGAGTTGTGCATGTGCAACCTGATCTATTCAGGATTATTCCCTGAATATTTCTGAGAGTGTAGCAGTCCACCAGCAGAATCCTACCATGTACAGGTAATAAATTGTAGCGATATGCAAGAGGTGGGAAAAATTGAAAAACCGATCCATTCAAAGCCCGTTCCTTCTCATTCACCAAACGCTATATAGACGATCTCCTCACTGTGGATAATGTCTATATAAATGACGCAGTGAAGGATATAGATCCACCTTCACTGGATTTGAAGGAAACTACAAATAGCCCTGCAGGCACATCATATTTAGACCTATAGCTCTATAAAAAAAATGAAGCGAGCCTTCTCTCTCGTCGACTTTATGACAAAAGAGATGATTACAATTTCGATTTCGTAAACTATCCGTTTCTGCACAGTGATATTCCGGTGGGACCTGCATATGGCGTATACATATCTCGCCTAGTAGCATTTGCTAGATCCTGTATTAAATGTGACGATTTTAATCAACGTCACAACACATTATTGCAGAAACTTATAAAACAGGGCTATACCAGCGCCTCCACTTAAAGTTTCTCAAATTTGGAGATACATATCCCATGCTGATAGCAAAATACGAGCGTAGCGTGCAAGATCTATGGCGTTACGTTTCGTAACTTGTGTCTACTTCCGCTTAACCCGGGCCTAGGGGCCATGTGGGCCCATGTACTTCAAGATCCTCACTGTGCTCATATGAACAGTCACAATCAAAGCGTGACTGAGATACATCATTCTCTAGATGACGACTTTACCACGAATATTATGGATTAAGAATACTTATCATCGATACGGATTTGATATTTTTGGGTCATCATGATGTCTTGCCGACATCTTTGAAAACTGTTAAACGATTCTCTCTTGCAGGAAAGTAGCCTATGTATATGTATACTATGATTGTCTTTTTGAATTTGGTATTAATACTGTTACATGGAATATGGAATAGGTCTTTGGATTATGAACGCGGATATTCTTTAATGGACGACGTCTGAATTATGAATGACGGACCAGACGCTTGTAATTATATGAATTGCAGGGTTTCCCTCATCCTCCACATGCAGGCCCGCATGCTATTAACCACAGAGTTGTCAGACGAACCATGGCTATGGTGGTGTTCCTCAACTTGGATTGGTCTATTCATGTATTTCGTCGCAATTGTGGTTGTGCACAGTTGTCACTTGAGAGCTAGACCCAACCTCCTGACAGGGTTGTCTCCCATTATGCTAGATGAAACACCCCTGCCATCATTCACTTAATATTTATCCCGGTACCATAACATCGAAAGTCATTATTCTGAGAGTCATTATCAAACAACTAAATATTAAGATATTTTATTTTTTCAAAAATGTGAGTGAGCATTTTATTCCGAACAAAAAGAATCCCCTGAATAGTTTAAAAAAATGACCCGTTGCTCTGATCAATGTGTTGTTGTTGTTGCTATTGCTGTAAAGGTGGTAACTGAAGCCCACTCTGTATCTTCGAATCTAGGCCTCGCCAGATCCCACACGGTGATATTTCCATGTAGCGGATGCTGCTTTCTCTGCAAACACCCCAATTCCCACCCCCTGGGCACCGAGCCCTACCATCTATCTTATATATTAAGCTTCGCCCGATCACATACCTATATATATTCCGGAAGCTCACATCTCCCTATTTATTCGACCCAACCGCTACCCACGGGAGCATGTCCTCACCTCCGGGACACCAAGTCCCAGCCTCTATCTCATAAAGTAAACTTTGTCCGACCCCATATGTCATGCAACATCACCCGCTGTCTCCAAAAGTAAGCTCCGTCTTTTGAGAGCTTACATCATGTTACACAAGTTTATTCAATGCATTGCCCGACCCCATATCCTCATATTTCAATTTCTAATTTGGTATCTCTTATGTGTGATACCAACCTACTATTAGGTACGAGATGCATTGTATATACACACACACATGCCGAATCGCCTACAGTATATTCCTTTACAGTAATAGTTTGATAACAGTATTTTATGTGTCGACACTTTCTTCCTTCATTTTTCAAAGGAGTGCAGACCCTTCTTGAACTCGTGCGATTGTGGCTTCAAGTGAACTTCCATCAAAAACAAATAACGTCCATCTAGGTTTTCATGTGCGAAAATGCCTCATTACAAAATAATGACAGGCATCCTTTAAATACGAATTATGGCAGGCTAGGCATTTTACACCATGGTATATATTATTTACAGGCATCCTGTAAATATGAATTATGGCAGGCTTGGCATTTTACACCATGGTATATATTATTTACAGGCATCCTGTAAATATGAATTATGGCAGGCTTGGCATTTTACACCATGGTATATATTATTTACAGGCATCTTGTAAATATGAATTATGGCAGGCTTGGCATTTTACACCATGGTATATATTATTTACAGGCATCCAGTAAATATGAATTATGGCAGGCTTGGCATTTTACACCATGGTATATATTATTTACAGGCATCCTGTAAATATTTTATACCATGGTATAAAATGACGAATTGTGGCAGGGATGGCCAACCATATCTAAGACAGATAGGGGTAATTCTGACGTCATTGTGACTTCTAAACTTTCCTAAACAAAATTCTAAACTTTTCCCATTATTTTCGTTCTCTTGTCGAAACCATGAGGTTTATTTTTGTACATAAATATTCATCCAGTTATGCACAGGTGACATTTCCTCGACACCCACTATATTTCCGGGAAAACTGCTGTAGCCACCTTATGCCCAAACGAATTTTCGGCCTGCCATCCATGGGTTGACCCACATACCCTACCCGTCCATGCTGTGTGGGCAAAGTTGGACAGGTCGAGTTGCAAACGGGACGACCAAATTGCTCCATCGGCTTAAAGGCCTATTTATACTGAGCGCGAACGCGACCGCGACCGCGACCGCGACCTCGACCGCGACCACTGCTACTTTCCGCGCGAATCATCGTTCGTACTAAAAGCGGCGATACGCAGATGAAACTGGCGCATTTACGATTTGACCATGTCAGGCTACACATCATCAGACAGCGACGTCATATGTATGCCTTTTCACCTCGCACACTGATTGGGTAATGCCAATCGTTCGCGCGAACTGTTCCTAAAAATTCGCTCTGGAGGCAATGTCCACGGATTTCCGCGCGAACTAAAATTCACCCGCGTTCGCGTTCGCCGTTAGTATAAACGACTTCACTCAAATAGCAGTACATCAATCAAATGCGATCGCCGCGTTCGCGGTCGAGGTCGCGGTCGCGCTCAGTATAAACAGGCCTCTAGGGCGGAAATTATTGGTAAACAACTGAGGGGTCCTGCTCTAAACACAGTTGTGTAAGGAAGTCTATCCAGGATATCATATCTAGGGCACATAGATAAAGAGAGAACTTGTGCAGCACAAGTCTACAGGAAGCAAGTGCCAATATATGTACAAGGACTTCAAGGGTTCTATATTGATGTTGGCTTATGTCCTTATCAAGATACAGTCCAGACATAAAACCTCAAGTGCCTAAGATTAAAGGGAAGGAGTGAAGGATAAACCTAGATCAATGAAAATGCTGGGTCACGTAACTGATACTACCAACATGGTATCAACTATTAGTAGGCCAAGTTGGATCAAGAGCAATTTCGGATAAGTTATTTCCGCTGGAACTTGAGCTAGAAATTTCATGCAACGAGGTATCGGTCTGCAGCAAGCGGAATTTCTGCCGGGTATACGCTAAATCACTATACAATCACCACGGTTCACTTGTAATTTTATCAGTTGATGTTCTGATCTATACCATCAAATGCTTTCATTCAAAGTTTAGCAAATTCTGTGCATTGACGGCAAAATATGATCTTCGAGTGAGAGATCTCTGGCGCTAGGTTTCATAACTTAACGTTTAACTTAACATTATGGAACGTGATAAAAAAAGACATGGATTGTAGCGGATTTTTACACCATAACCATGTTCTCTGTTAAAGCGTCTGTGTGACAACCTTGTCTTAATCATGCCACGTTAGTGTGTTGACAGTATACATTCATATCTCGGTCCTATTCAGCGTGAATAATTTAAACGGATGGGAGAGGATATTGAGTCATGATATTAACCCGCCATTTTCCAGAATACCGACAGACTGAAATCAGAATCAATATTCCGAAAAATGATCAGTGGTGATAAATGATTAGTCAAGAATGCAGATGGCATCACTGATGGAAGAATAACTTATAAAACAAAAATAGCTTCGGGATGTAAAAAGCGCAAATTATCTAGCCTAAACGTCAATAATGGGCCGATGTGGAGAGAGACCTTCCAAAGTTTAAAATTTCATATCTAGCCTGACTTCTGCTCCAGAATTAGTGACTAATTTTATCCGATTGAAAATCGATCTATTAAATTAAACATTTCAGTTTATTTTGACCTTGCTGTTCTGAACAAAAATGATGTGTTCTGATCAAATTTGATTTATGAGTATTTATCAATTTTTGTTGCAAGCTCATCGATGTAGATTGAAAATGTTTCCAATTTCTTCAAAACATTAAAATATCAGTCCATAAAAGATATCTATCAGTCTATAATACCAGACATAAGAGAGTATACTTTCCATGTTTCACATTAACTTGAAACGAGTATATGATCTAAAAAGTTATAAATACCTTACCTCTTCGAAATCGCCATCAGTTGATATCGTTGAACTTCGAGCGTTTGTGGGATTGGATGCCCGAGACTCGTCCGCAATCGCTCGCAAAACAGCGGCGGTCACATGCGCGGTCAAGTCCTCTTCCGACGACACCGGTGTCAGCTTAAGGTATTTCCACTGGAGATAATATAATCTAAAGCCACACCAAAACCGACGACGTCACCGGTTTTCGCGACTCATTAGCATACTATTAGCATACTGTAAATGGGATATCTATACATGGCATTTCTCAGTTCAGGATTTACAAATCCTGAGTTAGATGAGGACTGGATATATATATATATACCCCAACAACACATTTTGAAATATTTATATATAAGTAAGATACGTTACCTCGGATATATAAATAAGAAATCGTTTGTCAGGAATATATATATATATTGTGGAGGAATTTATATCCCAGAAATAACACAACGAGAGATATATATATCTTGAAATCTAAAATAGGTATTTATAAATTTTTCTCGGATTTTATTCGCTGATATAGGATTTAAAATTGACTAAAGTCAGTGTTTATTTCACGCTCGTTTTTTGCAAATTTATATATCCGACTGCTAAATACCCGATATTTATATATCCGACTACTAAATACCCGATATTTATAAATCAGTAGATTAAATCAGAAAGTGACAAACGGCGCCTCATAGAGAACTGGCGGGCCACTGCATCCGCTCAATGCCTTCAGTTTGGAAGAAGTCATTTACGAACCTTGCCAGATGCGGAGGGCATTGTCCTCCATGAAGACAAATCCATCACCGACGGCGCCTGCGTAGAGCAAAACCTGTGAACGGAGAACTTCAGCAACTATCGATTGGCGTTCAAGTTTCTCTCTATAGGCACTAGATCGGTTTTGCCTGTGGTACTAATGCCCGCCCACACCATTACGCTGCCACCACCAAAGACCGTTACGGGCTCCACGCAGCACTCTGCATGTTCTTCGCCATGCCGACGCCACATACGCCTCCTACCATCAATATGGCGGAGACAGACACGCGTCTCGTCGCTGAAAAGAGCATTGGCCCATTGCTGTCTAGTCCATCGAACATGATTTGTTGCACACCGAAGATCCGCTATCTTATGACGGTGAAGCAACAAGGCTTTCTTAACCATGCGCCTAGCACGTAATCCGACGGCTTTAGGCGTCTCCTAATTGTTTGGTACCTCCTAGCCCCGGCACCAGCATCTGCTCGAATCTGATCTCGGACTTCTGTTGCTGGAATTCAAAATGGGAGTTAATTGAATTGAGGAACCAGTTGAATCCGCGCGCCACGTTCGACAATGATTTAGCAATGTCACCGCACATTTATCATACTGATTACAGGTATGAAATGTTTTCCGAGGAAACATTTATTTTAGCGTTTCTGTTCCAAAATTCAGTTTCAAAACATTCTGAAATGCCTGAATTTGACATTTGTGCAAGACAGTGAGACGTTTTCAGGTTTTGTTTGTTAGACATTTTCAGTCTTTCTTAAGACACCAATCGCGCGTCTTGCAAAGAATGATCTTGCCACCAAGAAAGTGATTGCTCGACGAAAATGGTATTCGAATTTTTGTGGCACACGCAGACCCTCATGCCTGATGACCTTCTGTTCCTGACTGCGACGTTTGCCGTTCACCGATCTTGTCGTTGCGTGGTTGCCCTGGGCGTTCCACTTCTCGTAGATCCTTCACACCTTCAGTTTGGAGCAATTTGGCTTGTAATTTACGAATGACATTGGGAGTCACCCTCATTCGACGCGCAACCTGTTTTACAGGCGTGTTAGCCTTTTGTGTTAAATGCCGCCAGTTTCATACAGCTTACCAATTCCCAGTGTACCAGTTGTCACGGCGACACAGCTCACCAATTACCAATATACGAGTTCTCAGAGCATTTTCATCACAGCTCTCTAGATTTGTATCTAATACCGCTTATGCCGGTGCTAGAGGCCGTGTGATCATGTAATCCAAGTTGCCACATGAACAGATACAATAAAAGCGTACCGTTAGATTCTTGGTATGTGCTTTAGAATAGGTTAACCAGAAGACTATACTGTGAAGCCATGTGACTCGTCAGTACGTCGGCACCTCTTCCCACTTCCCTTATGGTATGTGCTTTAGAATAGGTTAACCAGAAGACTATACTGTGAAGCCATGTGACTCGTCAGTATGTCGGCACCTCTTCCCACTTCCCTTATATGTGTTGTAATCCAAAAGGCCAATTGCAATAGTCCTATCCATATTCGATAACGGAGGCATGGTTTACCACAAAAATTTGCAACTTTTAACAAAAAAAAAATAATATGGGCTTTTCGGTTATGCGACCGTTTCTATTGACCATCTCGGACACCACATTACCTGATGCAGTTCATGTGAAAACGCACGATTTTTTTGTGATGTGTATCAACCACACGAATATATTTCAGGAATAGGCGATCGACATTTTGACATTTTGCCATCATCAATACGATGCGAGCTCGTTGTCGAAATGTGATACAGTATCGTGGTGGTTATACGCGATTTTAACGATTACTGGCCGTCGAGACACTCGGTGAACATGTTGAATGTGTGATGAAATGAACATTTGCCATCGAAAAATATGGTTGAATCTGTTCCAGTTTGCGCATGCTCATTAGAGCACAACTGTACCAACAGGATAATTCTTGATACACCGTGTCGGCTTGATTACTGGGACAGTGTGTGCAAAAAATTTCATCGTGACCGGGCAAATATCCTGGGACATATCAAACAACGATTTGGGGGGAACTTACTTTTGTTGCACTGTTTAGAATCTTTTATCTACCATACCCTGACCTCTGTGACATAGAACAAAAAGTCTTTTTTTCCTATGTCATAGAGGTCAGGGTATGGTAGAAAATTAAAACTATTATATCCGCGGAGGAAATGATTATATCCGCGAGGGAAATGATTATATCCGCGGAGGAAATATTATATCCGCGGAGGAAGTGATTATATCCGCGAAGAAAATATTATATTCTCGGACGAAATTTTATATCCACGGAGGAAATGATTACATCCGCGGAGGAAATATTATATCCGCGAAGGAAATGATTATATCCGCGGAGGAAATATTATATCCGCGGAGGAAATGATTATATCCGCTAAGGAAATATTATATCCGCGGAAGAAATATGATATCCGAGGAGGAAATGATTATATTATATCCGCAGAGGAAATATTATATCCGCGAAGAAAAGGAGGAAATATTATATTCGCGGAGGAAATATTATATCCGCGGAGGAAATTATATTTGGTGTTTTTCAAGAATTTCGTAGGTTTTTCTTTGACTTTGTCTCTGTTTTTACGTCCTTGAACACGGAAAATTTGCAGAATATTGCTATGAATTCGCTGCAAATTCAGTTGATTTCTTGGAAAATACGAAGAAAACCTAAAAAATTAAGTTGGGTTCTTCGGAAATAATCGAAAGAAAATGACAATGGCCCTAATGGGCCACTGTAATGTACACAAAATGTCCTCGTTTGCAGTGATAACAAAATGTTGACAGGGAAATAAAACTCGAGACCTGAGGGGATGGAGAAAACAAAAATACACCGACGCGCTTCATTAATTGTTATAATTGCTTCTGAGAAATGGATAGAAACGGGTATTTTTTGTAACTGTTAATGCATTTCATTTGTCTGGTGTCATAACCAATTAAATACAATTCTAGCAGCTATGAAAGTGAAAAAAATAACTAAGCCCACCCGTGTTACAGCCCATACGGCTACTCTCAATGATAATATCTTTACCAATTCGTATGATGAAATTTTCATGTCTGGCGTTTACCTCACGGACATCACCGATCATTTTCCTGTATTTTATATGGATAAACAACGCATGCCTAAACCCTCTGATATAAGTGATATTACATATCGTAAAATAAGAAAGAAAATCAAGAAATATTCTCATAGTCAGGGCTGTTAGGGATTTTTTGGTTCACATTCTTCCAATAGCACCAAATTTGGCCGATATGTTGCCCATACCATACTATTTCGATTTCTGACGGGCGCCAAGACGGGCGCTCCCCTAGGGCCGCCATATCGGCGAAATTCAATATGGCCGCCACCCGGGTTAATCTGATTGTGATCTTATTTCAACGATTTGAGGTCAAGGTCACCCTTCAATGTCACCCTAAAGGTCATTTTGGGGACAAATTCCCCATAATCAGTGGTTTTTGGGCAAGATAGATAAACTGCCTCATTTTATTGGTTTCCCGGGTTGAGTAACCCGAATCTGGCCTTATTTTGGCTATTCGGGGCAATATTTCATTTGAGAGTCGCGATAGAGGTCATCCGAACCAGGGGTCAATCAGAGGTCAATTGTAGGTAAAGCACCAAAAGAATCACAAATAATACCATAGGGGTTTGTGGCATTCGAAGAATTCGATTTTGATCTTATTTTGAAGATTTGAGGTCACCCCATTTTGGGGTCAAAGGTCAAAGCTCAACAGTTACCACTAAGAACAATAGAACGAAGATTATTCAGGAACAAATTTTATTAAAATACTTCGGAGATGACATCTGCTGACAAAATGCTATAACTATGCCGACCAATGGAAATGCTACGATTTAGGTTGAGGGATAATAATATCCGATATCCGTGAACTGTTCTTGAGGTTTAGTAGCTTTTCACAAATACAGTCGAACAATTTGAATTCGGATGGACACAGCAATTCAATAAATAACTGTCTAGCTTGGAGTTATATTTTAGCCGCCCTTCATGATGTTCCAATCTTCAAATCCGTATTCCTGCTTTATACTAGGTCGTTTTCATGACTGCACGTTTAGTCGCAGCCTCTATACACGATTAGGCGCATTTCCACAGTTAGAGGCAAAGTTTCTACACGATTAGGCGCAACGCATAATTAGGCGCAAAATGCTTTCCTCGAATAAGCGTGTTTCCACGATTAGACGCATATTTCTTATACGAATAGGCGCATTTCCACAATTACGAGCAAATCTCCTACACGAATAGGCGCATTCCCACAGTTAGGAGCAATTTTTCTACATGATTAGGCGCAACACGGAATTAGGCGCAAGATGGTTCATATGATTAAGAGCAGTTGCATGATTAAACGCAACCTCCTTACACGATTAAGCGCATTTACACAAATAGGCGCAAATTCCGTACACGATTAGGCGCATTTCCACCATTAAGCGCAAATTTCGTACACGATGAGGCGCAGTTCCACCATTAAGTGCAAATTTTCTACAAGATTAGACTCAAAACGTTATTAGGCGCAATTTGTTTACACGATTTGGCGCCGACACGATCAGGCGCAAATACACGATTAGGGCCCTCACAGGGGGGTGTCCGTCAGAGCTACTTCGTAAAGGTCGACTTCCTCTGTTGGTGGCAGGGAACATGTACTGTGGGGAGGTTGTTGTACTTTCATGGAAAACACAACACAAATACTCCTTTGTGAAGAGGGAGATTTAGTGATTGTGTTCGGTTTGTTTCCTTATTTTCGCTACCCGGCAAAAAATACTTATTTGTCAACCGGTAATATCTGTATGAGGGAGTGGACATGCAAACATCTAATCAGGACGTATTAAATTCCCGGACGTAAAACGTTCGCTTTCATTTGCCATTTAACAATTAAACTAAATTGAAATATCTTTTTTTTTTCAGTATTATTATTTTTGCATTTCTGGTTCAATTGCTGCAATGTTTAGAAGGCTCACGAGTGTAGATTTCCTTGTTTATTTTCCAACTTCTTCAAGTGAACCCTTTTCCAGGCATGGGAGAGCATTCCCCCCCCGCGGCACTAAACTTTCTGAACTATCTCCGAAACGACAAGATATTACGGAGACGTTCGCTTTAGATGGATTTATTCCTCGGTGTGTTGCGTTTTTGAACCGAAAATATAATTTACTGAAGTTATTGATTTGAGAGACAAAATACGGAATTTCCGTATTGTGAATTTTCGCCAAGAAGAAATGAGTAAAAAAATATAACAACTGTTCGAAAAAGAGCATTTGGGTTTTTTTGTAATTCATGAAGGAAATTCTCTTCATATGTACAATTAAAATCTCGAAATTAAAATATCTTGGATTCGTTTTGGTTAAAGGTGCAATCAGCGTTACTATTTCTTCCATTTTCTATTAAACCTTGGTAAAACTCAAAATAAATCAGCAATCACTGAAATATGTCTTAACATTTGAGTATCTATTTCGTAATTGAAAAATATGCCATCAGGTCTAGTCATGGTTCGTCCATCAAATCTGAGCCATGACAGATACAGCTTGTACACAACAACGAATACCAATTGGAAATATTCCGGAGCCCATTTGTGAACTTATTACCTTTCTGAACATGCCCATATTTGAACGAATTATGCGCAAACAATGTGTCGTATATTTCGTCTCCTTCACGTTGCTTTGAAGTCAGATGTCAGAAATCCGTGAATGTTTTTACTTAAGAGACGCCCCCATGTTGTTTCCTCCCGCACTTCAAAGAATTTGCCCTCCAGTTTTTTTCTCCACATAAACTGGGTCTTCATCTAAATATACCGAGATCCCAAGGAAGTGGCGTGTTTCCCCCAAACGCCATCCACATGATCCATTTATTCATGTTATTGGCGGACACGTTAAACGGACAGTTCCAGTGATAACTGTAAGGCTTATCTGCCTGCAGGGCCAGTTTCGGAGGTACGTCATACACAGACCTGCATAATGGGAGATGAAAAATATCATCTGGTGTCATATTGGCAAGAGAAATTAAAGGAGCGGAATTCATTTAAACAATCCAGTCTAGAGCTCCAGCTTTAGTCGCTTCACGATCAACATGCATGTATCGTCTGAGTTGCTTCCATTTTTGATCAGTCGCAAGTTTTGCCATCGAACATGAATATTTCCAACTATGAAGCGCTAACCAATCGTGCATTCAGTATATCTGGGTAGCGTCTGACAGTTTTGCAAGTTCAATTCACGCCCCCCCCCCCCCCACCTCGCCATATATAAACATGGTGTTTTATCAATCTCAGTAAACTCAGTTAAATATCATGGAACATTAAATCGGACATCAACGCTGTATAAATCCCATGCGAATTTCAAAATGCATCTGTATCGGGTGGCTGGGCGAAATAAATTTAAAAAGACGACCATTGTAATAACATACTGGAGGACGTGGACCAATATAGTAAACAGAAAAGAGGAACAGTACAAAGTAGGCGCCATGCCTGGACATCATGCGTGGTAAACGTAAACTTCAAAGGATTTTTCTCCCACCGAAAAGTCTGCTTTTGTCAGAAGGCAGAAAATATCAAAAGAGCGACAGTGATAACTAAACGTCAATCAATGGCTTATTATGGAATCTCGTAGACTATCGGCATGACGTTCCCACGAATTTTTCATAGCGTCACAGATGGTATCTAGATCTTATTTCCACATTGTTTACCTATATTGGGTGATATGTGCCGTGAACTATCCAGACCTTCCAGAACTCAAACGCTCTTGCACCTATATTCCGGAACTTTGGGTTGATCGGCGTGTGATAAATGTATTTTCCACTGATCTCAATTGGCCGAAGACGCCCATTATACACTTATTAACTTGTGACGGAGTCAATATCATGAAACCTGGACCCTTGGCCAGACTTGGCCAAGCAGACCTGACCTCGGCCTGCGACCTCGGTCAGGTCTGCTTGGCCAAGTGTTTTATTATACCGAATTTATTAACTGCAGTGAATTATCGCTATGACGCCAGACTAGCGCATGGTGCTACTACTCCTTTCCAAAAAAGCTATTTGACGAATAGTTTCTGTCATGCAGCTGTGTGTTATCAATCAGATACAATTTTTTGAATAGTTCATGGATAAATCTACAAAGCTGCTTCCAATCTGACTAGAATAATATTGAGAATTTAAATTTTCAGACGCGTTTTCCGAGATTTACGAGGTGAACTCTTCGTCGCAAACCCTGGGTGTTTTGATACACACTGGCTTTACACACTTCATTCATAAATCCTATTTGGGTCATGGTGAACTCATCTGATTGGGTGACATCGACGGCGTAGTTACTCCAGTTTTGAGATGAGAATGAAATGGATTACTCGGGCAGTGCAGATAGAAATTACATATAACTAACTAGACATTGTTGGTACAATGACACGGTCTTTCCACGACGGTCCTTCAAAGGTATCCTTTCGTTGAAAATTAAGTTCATGTTCATAGGCGATGTCGATATACTGATAACTGAACACCCTTCGTTTAATTGACAAATATACATAATGCATCATGGGCTTACAGAGGGCTCATCATGGTTCGCAGCTCCTTTCATCACTTAAAACGACGTTCATTTAATTACAATTGCGGGGTGACTCGGTTGAAAGAACTCATTATTGTAAGTAACAGGCAACAAATTAGAAGTCCGTACCTATTGCGGTTCAAGAGTTATAGCGTTTCCAAAAAGATGAGCCAGCTCCGTCATGTAACACGACATTTATTTAATTGCGAACTCCGGATGCCTCGAGTGTTACAGCCGAATCGCTATAGCGAAATTGACAACTCCCATTGAATAGATGAAATCAACATGTGACCATTTAACGGCTTAATAGTTCGGCAAATTGTTTTTTTAATATCTCTAAACCTATCAAAGCTATATTCTTGAAATTTCATAGGCAAATACATTTCTATATTGCCTCAATCGTGCCTAAAAATAGTGATGATTGGATGCATAATTTTCGCAAAATTTGAATAAATCCAAAATTTCAGAAATGGCTAATTATCTCCCAATCTTTCTGGTATCTTTTTATGGGTTCTACTGATGTTCTGTTACCTCATGTAATGACCTACATTCATGTGCAAATTTCAAGTTAGAATTTCTAACAGTTCTCAAGTTATGGCGCTGTAGTCTGAAAACTGTCGGGGTCCATATCTGAAAAACCAGGGTCAAGGTCACGTTGAAAATTCAGTGACGTCATACCTGTATCATGCACAACAAATGTACTAAATGACAGATTCCTGCATGTTGTAGTTTTTGAGAAAAATGCGATCAATGTTTTTTACATTGTGCGATGTTCAAGGTCAAGGTCACATCGGATCGTTTTATAAATAGCGCCAAAAGAAAGACAATATTGTGCCCACTATTGTTTCATTGTTTTGTAACTGTCAGTGCGTTAGTTTTTCAGAAAATGCAAGCCGTATTTTCGATATTTGGATGCTTACCACTTCAAAGGTCAAGGTCAAGGCCGAGTTTTGAGACAAGTGGTGACCTTGTGACATGATGTAGGTCACGTGACCTTATTTTTAGGCTGATCGCATTAGCCGTTCAAGATTTCACCACCAAACTTTGCACTCATATAGAGACGCTCCTGGAGGTCAAACGTCAAATTTAAGGTCACATTCTTTTCGGTCATTAAAGTGTTCATAAATATTAGGAGTATCAATGCCGTAGCTTATTCCCTTATAAAATACCGGGTTTTGAAAAACATTAAAAGGGAGATAACTACTTTTTCTTGTTACGTAACAATTCAAAAATATAACTACAGCATGGCCATATGTAACACTTACCAACCATCAACTTTCTTTTAGATATGTTCTTTAGTTTTGGCTGTACACAGCCCACACGAAAAACAGCACCAGGGGAGAGAACTCGAAAACCGCTTCTTTGACCTACTTATTTTATTGGTTATTTTGTTGGGTGTATCTGCAAACTTTCACATTTTAAATTTTAGCTGCATCGCCTTATGCGTTTGGTCAATATTCGCAAAATGGTGTTTTTATCAAAAAAGCCCATAGCTCAATAGGTCAAGGTCAAGGTCAAAATTGAATACTTGTACCAGAAAGTACAGCCTCGTATCTACAAAGGTGCCAAATATCTAAGCTGTATATCAAGCCGTTTAGCCGCTATTTCAAAAGTAGAATAATAATAATAATCCGTAGAATAACAAAAGGTCTTTCCATTTGTAATGGAAAGACCTAATTATTATACTTTGAATATTCAGAACGCCGAAACGTATGCTTACCATCGACGATCGGGAGTATTTATCTCCATATTTCTTTCTCAGCAAAGAATTTGAAGAGGAATTCACCAAGTTGTTCTTTCGTTATTGACGAAAGACTATCGAAATCAATATCTTTTGCTTGACAGTGAGTAGACCCGTAATATTGGTATAGACGCCTGTATAACATTTTTGCGTTCTTACTGTTCCTATTTGTAACAGTTCTTGTTTATTTTCATCGGACAAATCTACGAAGCGACCACCGTCAGCCTTGTTGCAGGCAGACGGTATTTGTAAAGAGTGATCACGTGATCACAATATTGACTCCGGACCTCACGCGCTCCGCCTGACACATAAACAGCTGGGTCAGTGATTGAAAAATATTGACTCGTGGTTGGGTAAAGTTTGACCAATGAAATACCGGAAAACCCTCATGAATATTCAAGAGGTATAATAATCTCCCATGTTAAACCGTTTAGACATAAACTAGCTACAAAGACATTTCAGACCTTCATGTCAATGGGCAGCCTAGGCGTAAATTTGCTGACTGGAAAGCTTATTTGTTGAAACCACTCTGCATCGGTGCTGCAAGTATAAGTAATAGTTACCACCCTCGACCTCGGGATTCAAGCTGTATGAACACTCGCGTCCGTACAATTGCATACCGAGGTCGCGAAGCGACCGAGCTGCGCAATTGCACGGACGCGAGTGTTTATACAGCTTGAATCCCGAGGTCGAGGGTGGTAACTGACTTACACAATGACTGTATTATTCAACACGAGGGATTCAATTTTCTACAATCACCCGATTGACAATGGACTTTGCATGTGTGAAGGTGTTCCAAATTGAAGAGCACGGCTGTGAAAATAACCAGAATAAATGTTGACGATATCATTTTGAACAAAATATTAGAAAGAAGAGACAGTTTTGTTATGATTATACTATTATCCTAAGTTTACGATAAATCAATACTGTTGACATAGATGTATA
>JAVTVY010054843.1:0-30887 GCA_036873755.1 Hanleya hanleyi | reverse complement strand
TGATCTATACCGTGAACGGATAGCGTGGAGAAAATTTTCGAACTCGACTGTACGAATTTCCCCCCAAACTCCATATTAATTTCTGGTTCAGAACCTATTCAAGATTAACTAAAATCAGAAATGCTGGTGGAGTGATTGCATCCACTCTCTGACTCTATAGTATTTCTTGGTTAAATAAATTTTAAACAATGAACAAAGAAATGCAGATACATGTAGAGTCTTTGTAATTTATTCTCACAAAAAAACTATAGCCTTAGGCACTGAAACGGGACTATTTAAATGTAAAATAGGCTGTTGGAATAATTCCACTAACTCTTTGATGTTCCATCTCATGGCGAAGAGCCATACTTGTAGTCTCACACATTCCTCTCAACAAGGATCTCTAATGCATTAGTGTAATTGTACACATAAATATATTTTTTTTAAAAACGCTTGGACAGACATTTATTATGAAACCAACCTGATGAAATGATGAAATAATGTCTTCACTGCATGTTACCAATATTTGTAAAAAAATTCAGATAATTTTCAGATAATCGAAAGCATATCCTTCAGCAGTAAATAACAATACGAAGCTGCGCATCTGAAAACCCCTCGGCACTGGGTACATTCATAATGTATTCAATTTGAACCAAGATGTCAGGAACACCAAGCAGTCAAGTCACAAATATACAAAAATTTTGCAATTACATGTAGGAATGACCCCAAGGTTTCCGTCCAATCAGAGAAACCGGTTTTCAGTACATAAGTTTCTTGATGCATCAATGATGTATACCAAATTTTACATCGAGCATTTAAATGGTATCAGAGATAGAGATCATTAATGATTTCGCATAAATTAAAGATGGCCGCTCATCCTTCCTGCCACTCAGAGGAACTGTGGTTATTAATTGAAAGTCTCTTGATACATTGATGCTGTATACCAAGTTTCGTATAGAACACTGAAATGGTATCAGAGATATACATCATTAAAGATTTTGCATAAATTAAAGATGGCCACCAAGATTTTCGCCCAATTAGAGAAACCATAACTGTCATTTGTCGTAAGTCTCTTGATGCATCGATGATGTATACCAAATTTTACATCGAGCACTTCAACGGTATCAGAGAACGAGATCATTGATGATTTTGCATAAATTAAAGATGGCCGCCCATCCTTCTCTCCACTCGAGGAACTGATGTGGTTATTCATTGCAAGTTTCTTGATACATCGATGCTGTATATCCAGTTTGGTATAGAACACTTAAATGATATCAGAGATATATATCATCAAAGTTTTTGCATAAATTAAAGATGGCCGCCAAGGTTTTCAGTCAATCAGGTCCCGATTTAAAGTATCTGTATGCATCGATGATGTATACCAACTTTCATATAAAATAATTGAATGGTAACAGAGAAATGTTTCATTATCGATTTTGCATAAATTAAAGATGGCCTGCAGGATTTCCAGCTAATCAGAAAAGCCGGTTTGGAAATTCAGTGAAAGTTGCTTGATGTAACGATGATGTATACCAACTTTCGTATTGAACAGTTGAATGGTTTCCGAGATATGGATCATTATCCATTTTGCATAAAATTAAAGATGGCCACCAAGGTTTCCACCCAATCAGGTCCCAATTCAATAGGCTTCTGGTCCTTGACTAGGTAAACAAGCATACCAAATTTGGGATTCTCCAGTGAAACCGTTTCCGTCTATCTCGCTCACGTACTGACGTACGAACAGACGGACGTACAAGACGACAATACCCCATGGCCAAAATTGGCCAAGGGGTAAAAATGAGTATTGAGATACAATGTAAAATCCTCATGGTTAGATGGACTGGAGCTATGCTGCTATGCATCCTCTCGTGGCATCATATTTTTTCATGTACCTCCTCCCTAGCATATTACAGTTCTATTTGGTTATCTCCCCTGTCACCACAGCTTCAAAACTGTGATATGCAGAGCTCTTTCTGTAGATCAGGGTGAAATGCTTGCAACATTCCTTGAATATTTCAGAAGTAGAATGGAAAGAAAACATTTCTGAATACAGGAAATTATTACGTAAATGATTTGACCACCACTGGATTTTAGAAACTTACTATAAAAAGATAATGCAGAGGGTCTTGAGGGGTAAGCTTAAATGGCGAAAATTCCAAACTGTAACTCAACACACATATTTCATGAAAATGTAAATGAATACAGGCAAAGTGAAATATTCCATTCTTTTCCACAATGAATTAAACTTATACTGGTATTATTTAATACTAAATTACTGCCCAAACACGCTTTCTAATGAGGATGAGTTAGTCCCACAAAATCACTCAACATGCGCCTCTCAAAATCTGTGTTTTAGCACTTATCACAGGCAAAATCACTTGCTGGCGGCAGGTAGGCAGGTGATATTTCGATCCCTGATATTAAATGGAGTGTTTGTAATAAGGTTGTAATTTTCCTCCATCCACTCTGTCCATCAGTGTTTTATGCAGTTTCTGGGTTATCGAGTTGTCTCTCAACCCAAACACTTCAACATACTCTTCTGCTGTAATTTTGTACCTCGCCAGGCTATCCTTCATCATTGTCAACCTTTGAGGATAGAATAAAACAGAATAGATGTAAGGTTATTGTAATCCTTCAGTATATTCAAAACAGCATTCCATCTTCCTTTTATCAAAGTACCACAAGGTCAATGGTCAACCCTCTACAAATTCAGTGACACAAAGTCAAATTTTCTAAGATGGAATCAGGGAGCTCGAAATAAAAAAAAGGTTTAAAATATTGCAGATCAAACCGCTAGCTTGAAATTGAAAGGGGCAGAGTCCTGCCTTTCTCTGGAGAGGCACTTGACCAAATTAAGGGGCACCTACCTTGGAAATCTCTGCCCCCCCCCCCCCAGCACTGGCTTAAAAGATGGCAGTTAAATTGGCAAGTTCGTGGATGCCATTTTTGACTTATATGTCTGTGTTGTTTGGGACAAATTCGGAGACGGAGATCGGAGAGGTAGCTAGGGGCCTGCAGATAATTCACTCCACAGGATGATCAAAATAATTAAAATCAGTCGGTGAATTTTTATAGAACTCCTGTACCATTGTCAGTTGCATAATGCACTTCGGAAAGTTGGATTATAAACAATAATTACAAATCATGTTCATGTGCATGATGCATGGATGACACTAGCAGCAATATATAATAATAATAATACACCATATTTACCCCGGTAGCCAGTTTAGCTTCCACTGGACCGAGTACATTCATACACCGATACATAACACACAATCATACATCTGGTTTTTCCACGTGTAATTAACATCTTCATCTACATATACAAACTTCTCTAAGAAGAGTTTATAATGCAAACTTACTTTTCTGTATCTGCCTCATTTACCGGCAAAGCTTTGACGAACACCTTTGAATTTCTGACGTCAATCACTTCTCCAAGTCCATCACACGCCAGTGCAGAGAGCTCTTCCACAACATAACCAGCAGATGGGGCTTGTTTGGGCCCTGCCTTCCTCATTAATTCTCTGACTGGGACAAATGGTCCTGGCCGTTTCAATGCCATTTCGCACAGAGTGGGGCCTGGTGGGGACATATCGATGTCTAGATGTCCGTCCAGTGCCTGAAATATGATTATGTGAACTCAAAATCATTTGTTTTTCATACTAATAACTACTAACCAATCTAGTATCCTGAAATACTCATAAATGTTACGATTCAGGGTGGTTCAGGTGGCAATAAATGTTGTTGGCCCTTAAATACTGTGTTCACAAGGGACTGTCACCTGTATCCACATCTTTACCTCTGTTACATTTGAAAATAGATCAATGTGAAGGTCAGTTCTGCATGAACTGTATTTGGCCCTTAAATACTGTATTCACAAGGGACTGTCACTTGTATTCACATCTTCCCCTTCATTACATTTGAAAACAGGTCAAGGTCAGTTCTACTTGAATTTCACCTACACTCTGCCTTAAGACAGCCTTGTGTCAAATATCAACCTAGCTGTATTTGCCCCTTAGATGTTGACAAGGGACTGTCATTGGTATTCACATTTTTGCCTCTGTGACCTTTCAAAATACGTAACGGTCAGTCCTGAGTGAACTTCATGTGCAGGTTCTCACAAGGCAGCATTGCGCCAATTGTCAAGAAGCTAGCTCTATTATGGCCATAGATATTGTGTTCACAAGTGAAAGTCACTGCCGCTAGTGCAAAACCTGAGTAAACTGAGGCACTGTCAATAGATACATTTTCGCTTGGTCACGTCGTTGGTCACTTCTTCCAGGTTTCACTGCATATGTCATATTAAATCAATACCACTTTTATGCACTCACCTCAGAAATCATTTTACTTTGATCCCGACACACCGTCAGCAGGACTGCCCCCCTCTTTATGTCCTCTAATGTCAGAGTGTGTGAGAAATCCACAGGACGTTCATTCATGACACAATCAACATACTCCACAATGTTGTGAAGGCCCAGTGCCAGCTTCACTACATTGTCCGTAAATTTACTCATGGTGTTTGAGAAATCAAAACTCCCATTTTCAACCTGCAACAATTAAATTACACATTATAAAACATATGGACATTGATCTACATGAGCTGCACAGCACTATAAACAGAACACACATGACCACCTCGAAACCACTTAGCATTGTTATCCATTATATGCTGACAATTCGAGGACATTTTAAGACAGGTACAGTGAACGAATGTAATATTATTCTTTTCACTTGCATTTACAACATTTACCTTGAATGCAGGCAAAGTACATCTAATGATAACGATATCCAAAGACTTGCCTTTCCATTCAGTTCTTCCATCATTGCATCATTTGCCTCATTAAGAAACTCCACTCCATCATCATCAACAGTGTATATGACTGCATTGTCCTGTTGGTGGTGCTCCAAGTACAATTTGTGCAGCATTTCTGTTGGTGATACAGCAGCAAATTGTTGACCAAGTTTTCGTTTTGCCTCTGTTCGCACAGAACTCTTGCACCACACAGGCTTAACCATGAGCTGGACAATCCTGTCGAGGAGCCCATCATTGCTGCTGTGTAATTCTCTGTATACGCTGATCCATGAGTCATACTGTGATAAAAAAAAGTACTTCAATAAGTATTCTTATATAACTGATATCCCATTGCTTCAATTTCATTGTAGATGGTGAAAGTCCAAAAAAATAGCCTATTCTTGACAAAATGTCAAAGCCATGCCATTCTCCTTTGGGATTCCCAAGTGTATTGTTTACTTTCCTTTCCCCCTAGGATGTAGAAAATAATACAGTATTTTTATGAAGTCATCAAAACAAGATGTGTTGGAACAGAAATGAAACCAAATATTTTTAGAACCAATTGGTCCAGAAAACTAGAAGCAGATACATAAAATTTATTTATATTACCAATGACAAGAACAAAAAACAATAAACTTACAAATGAACAATTCAATCTACATGTATTACACAGAATTTTGTTAACTACATTGCAAATCCTTTTTATTTAACATCAAGCTAATTAGTAATGAAAAATGCAACTTCTGTTCAAATCAGACCGATAATATTTTACATAGTACATGTATGTTACTGGAGTGCTGCTAGTGTGATAAAACTTTGGAGAGAATTGTCAGACTGGCAACATCTTCAAGTTTCAGGTTGTATTATCATTAAACAATGCTGCCTTCAACTGCATGTGCAATCTTACACAAGGCACTGACACCACTGTGATGGTAGGCGTGTAGCTTTCACATTCATTGTCTTTTCTAACACATACCATTAGAATTACACTTTCGCCTTCAACATCGAAATATCAGGTCCATGTCATGGTTTCCTGTATGACCAGTGTTTCCATGTCTCCCAAACACTGACAAACCTCTCACAATAACCAACAAACATTCATCTTATTGAAATGCATAGTTCAGTAATAGTAGAACTTTCCTTAACTTTGAAGACTAATTCAATACATACCTGTGTTAATCCACAAATCACAACATTGGAGTTCTCCACACTTCTCTCCTTGGAGGCAGAGAAATTCGTTTTCCAACCACTGTTGGACCACAGCTTGTTCAGCACGGCCCGCTCCCCACTGCCCTCCTTGTCTCGAGAAAGGGCTGTTCTCAATGTCGTATGAATCTCATCCGAAAAAATGCATCCTTCACCATCATTGTCGTGAAGATGCTGATGGAGGCCACTCTTTGTGTACTCATCGATCAGTAGTGTTTTGTCCTTGTCACCACACACAGTCCGCAGTGGTTTTGCCAGGAAGTTCTTCATACCACATGTTTTACTTGTGCCTGGTGGACCTGAAGCTGCAAATTATTCACAAATAAGATGTATGTCAAATTAAATACCATTTATTTCAGTAGCCCGCCTTGACTCCCCGGTGCACATACATGTATTCTAACCAAGACATAGAGCGCAATAACAAGTACATGTATGATATTCCAAAGTCACAACATGCTGACAGAGAGACATGACAGAGTTGAGCAACTTCGGCATGTAAACTCTTTCTACGAGATGTGTTCATGAATGTACATGTATGTGAATGATAAAAAAATCTTACCAATTATGTAAAGTGCAGGACTGATTTTCCAGTCAGCATTCTCTCCCATGTGAATCTCTGTTTCACTTCCCATCACTGCCGCAATTGCACCCAAGAAAGTGAACAGAATGTACTCTGGCAGGGATGACACGGATGTCGCTGCACATTGGATGTAGTCCATGGCAGCCTTTGGAAGAATATTCTCCCATGGCAAGTCTTTGCAGACTTTTGCTGCAATTTGATTCGCCAAACTGACATCGCCAGTCTTCTTCCGTTTTGCTGGACTACAATAGACAAAGAGTATTCATTTTTTTGAAGTCAAAATTCCATTTCATCACATGCTTTGGTATCAGAGGAGAGCATATATTTTCAACTACTCGTACATGTAATATTGAGTTATTTTATGACCCACAAATTGCAGCTCCTCCATTGTTATTGAGTCAATTTCAGCAAAAGCATTGGCTTTCATATCTAAGTTGATGTACATTGACTATACCTTCCCAGGTAGAGTATACATACTGTAATGTGAATCAACACTACATTAGGCATCAATGTAATAATGTTTTCTTCACCGGAATACGCATATACATGTACAGGAGTCTCAAAGCAGAGGTATGACTCAGTGTCAATGATTAATTCAACTCAAGTAGCAGGCTCAGCCAACATTAGAATTAAGTAGGCTTTAAGGTGTGAGGAATTATTTCACTGTATGTTTCTCAACAGACTTCAAATACTTATTAAACAATGACTTCAACTCGCTCACATAACATAACAAATTTTGTGATACATCGCATGTATGTTTCTTAAAATCTAACAATGACAGACTAATTTGGATATTTTTCATTGCCATAAAAAAATTCAACACTGAGATTGTAGAAATATTGTTAATAATGAATGGCAAAATAAATAAAAAAAATATGCATAAACTCCAACATAATGAAATTCCATTAGGGTGGGAAAACTGCCCACGGGGTAAAATGCCCCGGATTCTACAGACACCATTCTTGGACATGTTGGAAGTCAAGGTCTCATCATCAGTTGATCATACATGTTGGTGGGTGTTCCCCTCCAAACTCGGGGAACATTGTAAAATAGCACAGAATCATCATATTTATAAAACCATACATGTGCCGACATATATTTTCCATACTTCAGTTTTTAATTTTTCAATGATTTCCAATGGAGATATTACAAAAAAAAAACAAGCTCCAGCATATGTTAAGTTATACATGTGGGAGTCTGTCCCCCAGTTGGTTTTAGCAGTCATTTGTTTTTAGAAAACAGCTATAAATAGAAAATTGTGTTATAATCTGCACCCAGAACAGTTACTATTTTGTTTTGCAACAATAACGTCTTCATCCTTGCAGAAATTTAACTTCAACATCCGCACAATAGCCTGGTCTACATAAAAATTGTCAGGGTATTACAAGTTTAAATTGTTTTCTTTTGAATGTGTTATTGGTAAACTTTTTTTCTCTCCTGTACTATACATTGTATGTAAATCAGTCAATGAGAATTACCTTGCCATATGGAATCTGTAATTGTTGTTGTATGTCTTGTCGGTCACTGTTAATAGATGTTCACTAATGCGATCTTCAAGTTTTTCATGTGTGATGCCAATGCTAATGGAAGGGAACCCCTTAACAACCAATCAGCTTTCGATACACATTTCAACACAGTCTACATACATGTACATAATCATTTAAGATTACATGCACAATATCATTTAACACACAACTCAGCAGCTCTTAATGAAAGCTTAATAATGTAATCCGTTAATTAAACACAAGCAGATAGTATCTCCAGCACTTTTATCTTTATCTGTGCAGAGGTAGTAAAGTTATACCTTGGACTCTTGTAACTATCCAAGGGATTTATGTACCTTATGTAATTCTCAAAACTCATATCACATTTGAGCAGCACATAGACATTGCGTCTCTGATTCTGACTGCATCCCCTTTGTTCCTCGGGGCCATTCTCTTTGCTCATGTCTGAGAAATCTAGTAATTTACTCTTCAAATATTCTTTTTTCATTCTGTTATTTTCATTTCTCAATTGACAACTTGTAGAAAACTCACAATTTAGAGTTTCTTCTTGAAAAAGAAATGGAGATGAAGAGGTTAAAAAACTATTTAATCCAACCTCCCAAGTAACTTCTATTGAGAAAGAACTTATCGAGGAACATGGGTCTCCCAGAGAACAAAAGATCTGTTAGCCTCCAGCGGAAATTCAACTGGGGGTCAGATAACATGGAGGCGGATAGCACGGGACACAATTTTTGCTTTGAAATATAGAAGTATGAGAAAATTACCAAACTTTCAGACGTAGAAGATATCTTAGCTCCCCAACATATATGTTAGATTGGTAATTGAGTTGTACTTTTTTATGATAAATCTCATTAACTTCAATGTTAATTGTAGACTTTCAGAGGGGGGGGGACAGCGGGGGACTGACGTCATTATGAGTCCCAGAATATGCCTTACTTCTTGTAATGAATTTTATTACACCCTTACCGATATGGTCATGCAGCTTTGAAAGATACAGGATATGTTGACCACGAAAGAACTTGAAATATTTATGTGTCTCTTTTAAGTTCTAGTATGTATGCTGGTGAAGAATAATTGACGATAAATAAAAATTGATAATGCTACTGAATTGCAAAAACTACACGTGTCGTGGTAAGGGACAAAAATTTGAAATATAGAAAATCTTTTATAAGTTCATGTACATGTCCACTGTTTCGGACCCCGCTATATTTCCCAAGCTATGAATATATCATTACCTGACAAAGTTTATGGGATATGAATAGCGAAAATGTGATGTTGCTTCATAAAAGTGCTAGTGCTACATGTAGAAGAAGGTTGAACATAACACAAGGCGATTTGTTTTTTTTTTTATGGATAACAACTTCTCGGTTTAATAGCGGCATGACATTTCAAACAATAAGCAAGCGCCATCCTTTCAGATTTGGCTTTTCGAGAGATTTTAGGAACGTATTTAGACAAAATGGTGATAATGGAATCGAGCGACAACAGTGTACTCCTGCACCTGATGTCATACTCAGAAAGCTAGTTCTAAAGATGTCTCACCAAATATAAATCAATGAAATCACTGAATAATGAACCCCTTTGTAGACAGGAAACCTTGGATGCCATAAACAATCTAAGGAAGCATGTGGAATTAGGGTGTCTGTCACATATCCCTGTTGGAGGAGGGACAGGTAGAAATGAAAATTTACACCGGCATTTGAACAATGCTGGAACAAATACACCACATATAACGCCGCTATTATTCTTAGCCAAGCTAACCATGTTCCTGACAAGATGGAACAGAATTATGCGCAGAAAGGTAAAAAAGAAACAGAAAACTCAGCCTGTCAATTCATTTGAATTACAATCATCCATTAACTCTTTGAAAAGTATTGCCCTAAATTTATCACCATCTGCACAAAACCACCCGCATGAGGAATTTGGATTACCAAATACCATTTTGGAAAATCTTCATGAACCTGATGCCGGCTGGGATACTTATTCTATAAATGATGTGCAATTGTCCATGAAGTATTTTGATGATTTCCTCAATGATACAAATGAGTCTGAATGTAATCATGACATTAGCAGTGAACAAAAGTGGGCATACATGTATGAGGGTATTGTAAAAGTTGCCAAGAATATCCCTATTGTGTCAAATGATCATCTTCAGAATCACATCACTGATATCCAAATGTTGCATGAACAACCTTACATCCCTCTACTCCATGGAGTTCACTGCTCACAGCAATTGCTACTCAACAAACAGACCACACTATCAGACCGCTTGAACATGTATGGTTTGAGTCCTCTTGATATTCCAGGTGACGGAAACTGTCTAATGACCTCAATTGCTCTGGGACTGCAAAAGTATGCTATGAATTCGGAAATTATGTCACACCTGGAATCAATTGGCTTAACCGACACCATCAATATCGACACATGTTCTCTCCACCTGAGGCAGGCTATGGTAAATGAATGGCTATGTCATGCAGATAAATACTGTATAACTGGCAACATGACAGAATTTCAACAAAATGCATTGAAATACCTTAAACCAGGGGTTTTCGCTGGTGATCTTGGCGATAGTATGCCATTGGCTCTTTCCAACACCCTGCAGATAGCATTTGTTATAATCACGTCCTTTGACAATGTACCAGTTATCCCTATTTTCCCTGATAAACAACTAACCCACATTCCACTGTATTTGTCCTATGATGCAAGCATGGCAGGTCACTACAACACAGTGATCCCAAATTCTGAAACACATCCCCCCAATGTACATCCCCCCAAATGTAACTGACCGCAAGACTAGTGCTGTCGCCAGCAATCAGAAAGGGTGCCGGTGTGGATATTCACGTAAAACAAAGGAGCCATATAGACGGGGATGTAAACCCAACAGCAATGGTAAAGGGAGCAAATGTCCCTGTCTCAACAAAAATAAAGCATGTACAAAACAATGCAAATGTTTTAACTGTTCTAATCCAAAGGGAACAAAACAGTCTTCTTTAGATATGATCACTACAGGCCAGCCATTACCCAAGCATGACTTGAGTCTTGCACATCATAGAGGCACATCAAATTCAGAAATTTCTTTAAAAGCAACAACCTTCACTCACTTGGAGAGATGCACACTTGAAGGTATTATCAGACAATGCGAAACAACAGCTACATTGACAGATCAGCATGTGGCTGATATGTATAATGCTGTTGTACGGTCAACAGTTGTGCAAGAGAATTGTGTTCAATTAGCAGAACGGAGTATCAAGCAAATTGCAAATTACATGAAAATGAGATCTCAAAAACAAGCCTTCTTGCTACAGTTGCTTGCTAATGATATCAAAAGTTCAATACAAGAAGCCACTGAAAACCTCCAATAAATAAGAATAATACGATACATATGAAAAACCTGTACTTCCAATCTGTACCTGTACATGTATGTAATGGTATACTCATCGCCTCCATCGTCACTCCCACTCTGCTGTGCTTATCATCGGGAAGGGGTCTGGACTGGGCCATCTCCCACTCACCCCGGCTATATGGCACAGCAGGGTGGGTTCTCTCAGCCTCCTAGGGGGTGTAGCTGGCTGTAGGAGATGGGAATGGAGCCATCTCAGACAGGCTGCATCCCTAGGGGGCCGACAATTGTATGCCTTCTTGGCAGACACACCCTCAAGGCATCGATGCAAGGGGTCCTTTTTGGAAGTATCAACAGAACAAATACTGCTTGGCTTGGCCATCTTTATCCTAAATATATAAAAAACGGGAATGGACAGCTACATAAACCGAAATAAGTTGAGTAACATCATCCAAATTTCCTGTTAACAAACTCCACTCGCAGGGTTCGAGCTGTTTATGGTGTGTCTGGCATATATTGTATCCAAACTTACATGTCACCACAAAATATGGAATAACATATTTTCTATGGAACACACTGGGATTTTACATGTATATTTAATATATTCTTGAAGTTATAGTGTCCATAACTTTGATTTGGATTGACGTCGCATGTGACTTTTGACCCTCGTTGTTTATTACAGTCAACCCATTGGCTCATTAAAATATGGCAGATCACGTGACGTAATTCTACAAACACTGTTGGCACCGTGCCAGTGAGTTTGATATTCGCAATGTGTACATGTAGCCTTGATCTGTTAACATGGTTAATAAGGTCAGTATGTAGTGGAACATGAAATGGCCTCAGCTAAGATGATATACACCTAGGATGTTTAAGTTGAACTACAATCAGGCCATTGTCACTTGATTGGTTGTTTAGCATGACCTTCTCCTGTCAAAACATACATGCTAGATGCTATAATTATTAATTATTAATTATTGAAGGTAAATTTTCTACCATGGACTCATTCCATATCAAATCAAAATAATCTCCCATTAGCCTGTTCCATAAAGTAAATCAACAGGACAATGTGTGTAATTATTCTCTAAAGAGACATTTTAAGTTTGCTTTAATTTAATTAAAACATTCTGTAAATAATTATGGTAGATTATAGTAAAACTTAAATGCACACACATTGTGTGAAAAAAAATCAAGGGAAACAACTCTTACTTCAAAGTCACTACTATAAAAGATATCTTACATAACTTATTACCTGAATTTTCAACATCAGGAGTCCCCTCTTATTGAAATCTAATTTTATTTCTTTTACACTGACTGAAGATAGGGATTCTCTGTCCAAGGCAACGAATTTTGTATGTCCGTCGTCCTTAAGCTGTACGAGAATTTTGACGTGCACGTCGACACGACAGCATGTGTTGTAGTTGTTGTTGTGGGGACTGAAGACGTGAAGCGCTCGACCACTTCGCTCAAAAGCGTTTCATCAGAGAAATGGGCAATATCGTGTTTTAGCGCCCCAAGAATTTTGATCGATTAGTCTTGCCTGACCAATGCTCCGGCAGGTGACTACATTTGAAAAGCGCCTCCTGTGTAATGAATTAACGCCCCTTGTACTTCATTAAAATAAATGGAACAAAATAATAAAAAAATCATCGGGTGCCTCCTTTTCAATAAGGAAGGCAAACGCTCTATATATACTCTTGTTATAGCGCCCCCAGACCAATTTTAACATTACAATCCAATGGGTGTTTGCGGGTCAGGGGCGCTAAAACAAGAGTATATATAGAGCGACGAAGGAAGGCAAACGCTCTATATATACTCTTGTTATAGCGCCCCCAGACCAATTTTAACATTACAATCCAATGGGTGTTTGCGGGTCAGGGGCGCTAAAACAAGAGTATATATAGAGCGACGAAGGAAGGCAAACGCTCTATATATACTCTTGTTATAGCGCCCCCAGACCAATTTTAACATTACAATCCAATGGGTGTTTGTGGGTCAGGGACGCTAAAACAAGAGTATATATAGAGCGACGAAGGAATGAAAACGCTCAAAATATATTTGTTACAGCGCCCCCAGACAAATTTTTAATTTACAATCCAATGGGTGTTTGTGTGTATGGGCGCTATATTCACGAGTATTAATAAAGATGGAATAATGGTGTGGTTCAAATATTTCATAAATAATATATTTTTATTAATTTTACTAGGTTGGGATTATGACAAAGAAATAGAGAAACGGTGATCAATTTACGGAATGAAATAATGTGTAACTTGCACCAAATTAGAAAATAATATTCATGAAATAATCAGGTATACTTCATGAATGTATACAATTTAGCCGTCCATGCGCAAAGGGCGTTTGTGGTTATATTACCATATCTATGCAGAGCACGAATTGAGAGCGCGCTTTCAGGTAGTCAACCTTTAATATATACTGCATGTAAAGCAATAAACAATTAAGTCATTGTAATTAAGAAAACAAGAGACATTTAAGGATACATTGTTTTATTTTAACAATACCAACGTGAATGTAAAAGCGCGACAATATCATCGTGAGGTGTGTAGTCTGTCTTTTGTGGAGCATATCTCCTTTTCAAACTAAGGTGTTTGATTAAAGGTTTTGGAATAAAGGTATTTTCATGCACTGTAGATACACAATAGAAGGACTATACAGGTGAACGAAAGCTCACCCGATTTGTAGCAACCTTGAATTGTTATACTAAATAGTAATTGTTCTCCAAAGTATAAAACAGTAGGATTAAAAAGCCCAAATTCACAACTTTACTTAAAGACATACATAATGACCAATCGCAATTCTCAAATTAGAGACATGTGGATTCTCATCCAAGATTTGATTGGTGAAGCGGATTTGTGGCCGCATGAAGTGCGAAAATTGTTCTGGACAAGACCACTACATAATTACGACAGATTTATTATAGCCACATTTGGATACGTGAACGGTTTAAACCCAGACATATTATTAGATTGGATTACGCTTCTTCGGTTAACTCAAGACTTAAATCATATAAGATATTTGTACAATTCTTACGAGAACGGGAGGTATGGCTCTCGTTACTTTTCGTACAACGTAGCGATGTCGGAGTGGCAGTGGGTGAATGGTGAAAAAAAACTTGGACCATATTAATACAAGGTGAGTTTTTTTTATTAAATTGCGATTGTAAATGGATCATTGAAAAGGATAATGCACCATGGGTGCGTGTGTGGTGTGTGGGGGGGGCAGCGCGGATATTCCCTATTTGTCACATTTAAAATAAAAATATGCCTGCCCGAGAGGCTGGGACGTTGCAATGATTACCGTACTTATTTATAGCAAAGGTAGAACGTACATAAGGAAAAGGGTTGTGCATTTCAATACAATTAAATTTAACGAGTTTACAATGAAGGATTATGTACATATTGAAAAGGGTTGTGCAGCTTGTTTTAATATTATTAAACTGTTCGTGGAAGGGTATGTATATACAGAATGGGCATGGCGGAGTCATACATTAAATGCATTTCCATACTTCATTAAACACATTTGTACCATTTCAATGTTAAATGATAGTTATTGTATAACCGATATATGTATATATTAAAAAGGTAAATGGCCGGTCGGGGGTGGGGGATTTATAATATGAAAGGTTTATTTATATTGTCATATTATAAATTACGAGGAAGTGATATATTTCACGCACTATGCATAGACAATTGAAGGAATTTATCCAAAATAACACAATACACGTAATTAGACATATTGTAAAGGGGTCATTAAAAAGGGAAAAAACATAAAATTTAACTAACATTTTGTTGGCAATTTTCTAATTAATAATACGTAATTATACAGAATAGCATGTCGTGCTAAACAACCAATCACGTGACAATGGAATCGCAATGGCAAGCAATATTTGGAAAGAATTTTCTTCTGGATATAGTATTGTGAATTTTTTTATGCGGGTCGCAATAGTGCTAATGGTTTGAAATGTAGGCAGTCCAACTATCCCAGTAAGAGTTAGGTACATAATGAAAAGGGCTAGGAATGCATCATGGCCATTTATTGCAAAAATTGTTAATCACCAAATTTTAATCACCAAATTTTAATCACCAAATTGTTATTAAAGTCAAAAATTTTAAAAATGTTTACGCCTAAATTCAGCAAACACATTTAATTTAACAAATGCACATACCGTGTGAAAATATTATTTTTCATTTTATAATGATTTAATTTTAATTAACGATATAACAAATCAACAAATGTTTAGGCAAAAAATCATCAAATACATGGAAGTTAACAAATGTAAGCACCATTATTATGAAATGTGATTTATTGTTATAATGAATTATATCAATTATGTAAATAATTACATAAATTATGTAATAAGTGGTCAAAAAATGTCACTATTTAAAATTAAAATTCAATATATTTCAAACATTTAAATAATATTTTCATATTTAATTCAATAATTCAATAATTAATTCAATAATTAATTCAATAATATATTTAATAAAGCTTTCATACATTAATAAAATATTTGGCATTCATCAACACATTTATTATAATGTATCGTCTATAAACATTGACATTTCATAAATAGCGACCCAATATGAAAATAAATGACATCTGTATTGCGTTCACTCCTGCATAAATGCAATCCCTTTTATTAATGACAAAATATTCACAAAATAAATTATTTTGAATAATGTTTATAAAATCATAGTAATATTTCAAATAGTCCAATAATAAAAATTTCGAAAATTAATTCAATAATTCAATATTTAATTCAATAATTAAATAACATTAATTCAATTATTAATTCAATAATTAATTAATTCCATAATTAATTCCATAATTAATTCAATAATTAATTCAATAATTAATTCAATAATTCAATTATTAAAGCGTTCATACATTAATATCATATTACCATACATAATTTGCATTCCGCAAAACATTTATCATCATATGGCGTATACAAACAATTACATTTATGAAATAGTGCCCAAAATAGCAAAAATTGACATATCTTTTGCGTATACCCCTAAACAATTCCATGCCCCTTTTACTTAAGAATAACTCTCCCCAAAAGAAATCCCTTTTGAAGAATCGTTTTTAGTTCGTGTTGAGGGATTTATTAAAATAAATATTATATGATTTTTTGTTTATATTTATTACTTCGTCGCTCTATATATACTCTTGTTATAGCGCCCCCAACACCCAAACGCCCATTGGTTGGTAATGTTAAAATGTGTCCGGGGGCGCTATAACACGAGTATATATAGAGCGACGATTACTCAAATGAAACAATTCATTGGTCAGGCAAGACTAATCGATCAAAATTGTTGGGGCGCTAAAACACGATATTGCCGAGAAATGGATGGTTAAATTAGGCACGATGTACCGACTGGTTGATGAGGAAACAACTGATCCATTAACCAAAACCATGATGACTTGGGTACACAACCGTCTAAACTGCCGGAGTTCTAACTTTACTGCAACGTGCTCGACACGTGGGAATCCCCGCTAGAGATGCATGCCGGGATAACGACTTCGCCTCGTTTTAAAAGAGCGGGCTTCCCCCAAGAATGTGAACCAAAATGGCGGATTTTGATCGCCTCCGCGGTTGACGGCACGGTCAGCTCATTCGTTTTCATGGATTTGCTTACTTATTTTTTTACGGCCAATAATTACTGATAATTAAAATACATGCGGCATTATTGATCTCCAAAATAATGATGCGGGCGGGTCATGCGAAACAACCTTTCAACTGACAACGGCCTCATGGTAGTTTCTAGCTGGACACGTGTATATATGTATATTTGTAAATTGCTCTTGATGTTATTAAAGGTCACCGTGAATCCTCCAAACTCAACCACATGATTGAAATCCACCTGTCAGTTTTATCCCGATCTGCCAATCTCTTGTTCCATTAACCCCCCCCCCCCCCCCCATCTTCAGTATGCTGTTCAAATTCTTACTCCCGGTGATAGCCATGATAGTTATTAGAAGATTTACTGTAATTCCGTCATGTCTTCATTTATTTAGTAGCATAGTTTCGTACATGTAAATATTGTGTTAGTGACTCTGTTTTCTCCTACTGTGTTACTCTATACAAGTCTTGCAATAAACTGATTGATTGATATTGCATAAATTAGTGCACCTCACACATACATTGTATGTAGTTCAGTTGTATTTCTACATCATGTACACTTTGAAGTACATGAGATGTGTACATTCATGAATACAATTTTCTCCAATCCAACTACATGTATTTGGTGTCTCTGTATTAGTCTGACTGGATCGAACTGGGTGAATTAACTGGGCAATAACTTGAATGCATCATTTATATGTGTACTAGGCCCCAAAATTGTGCATGAACGATCGTTCAGTTCGCCTACAGGTTACGCGAATCGAAATAACCGGGAACGATTTTTAGTTCCCATAAAAATAAATCATATATGCAATCGTCAAAACTTATGAATTACCCTCTTCACCACTGTCATAACTGTGCAAAGTATGAATATCAATACAGTGGAATAAATGTTGGAAAACGTTGTCACAACGAACTGATCGACATGTCGCCCGACGTGCATGGCAGTCCTGGGAGAAAACAATGGCTGCAGAATAATTGCCCTGCGAAAGAAGCATGCCTAGCTAAGCCCTGTCAAAGAAGCTCTGTATTTCTGACGTAGTATAATCTATCCAATATAAATTAACCACCATGGACCACGATAGGAAGGGTGAAAAACAGGTGAAAGTTTGCAGAGCTAAATCTAACACTGTCAACTTCAATGTTTAATAAATTATCCATGCGGTAATTAATTTCAATCTATTTTCATCTATCCATGTTCCCTGGCCTGCTCGAGTTCACAATGAAAACGAGGTTCATTATGCAAATTTAACTTGATTAACGAACGATGGGTTACCTTAAGCCATTTTCACGTGTCACGTGCCTATCATATAAGTTTTTCATTCATCCCAGTTATGAGGGAGTGAATTCCTCTGAACAGCCAGGTCTATATGTTAGGCTGACATTTCTTCTTCCTTCAGACCCAGGCCCGTAGCAAAGGGGGATTTTCTGGGTTCAGACGAACCTTCCTTTCGGAAATTTTATATATTTTTCTTATTTAAATGCCCCTTTCAAACACTGAAGCGAACCCCCTATTTGCTCCTTTTCCCATGTAGTGAACCTCCTAATTGAGATAACCCAAACTCAAGTTAAAGTAAATATAGTTTAATGCCATAGAGTTAACAGTGGACGAATTTTAAGACAATCGAAACATCTCGAAGTGTCATAATATATTATACAGTGATTCAAATTAATACATGTAAAGATCATATTGGCATGAGGCATATAATTCACAATAACGTCCTATTACAAATCGTTATAAATACGAAATGCTTAAGTCACACAATTGAACCATTGAATACATGTAAATATCTTATGCAACAATTATTAATATTATGCAAAAATAACCCGCCGCCAAGCCGCAGGCACCAACCAAACTAATTCACATTTTCCTTCAAATTCGCGTTTCAGCGGGTTTCTTTCAAAATAAGTTCATTCATATATTTTGAAACCAGGGTCCGACCCTCCAAGTCAACATCGAGATACCCTTTATAGGCCTCACTAGCCCAGTCCCCAGAAAGTTGTATTAGCTCTCCTGGGACTTGTGCCTTAAATGCCCATGAAGCACCTCCGCGACGGAAGCTATGAGAAGAAAATCTAGAAGCCTCAAATCCAGCCATAGTTAATAATAGCCTCAATGTTTTTTGAAACTTCGGGTATGTGATGGGAATAAACTTGCCCCGCTTATGGGGCATGACAAAGGCAGCACCGTCAGGATTGCTACAGGGAACAAGATGAACCATATGATGAAAAGCCGACACCGGACACAACAATGAACCCGGAATAGCCAACAGCGGGAACCGGAGTTCCCTCTGGCCAAATTGGATGGTTTTAGACCATTTCATGTAAACTAAGAGAGATCCCTCACATACTTGAATGTTTCCTCGAGTAAGTTGTTTGCGCTTGTCAAACTTAATAACGCTATCCGGAATTAAATTCGATTTTCGAGCCATAAGAAAAAAGGCGAATAAAAACAAACACCAAATGGTACTCCCAAAAGGAGAATTTAAATTTAAGAACTTTACAATCTGTAACAAAATGTCAGGCGTAATTGCGGAAGCCTTTTTTGGCAAATGAGGATTTAACCTAGATAAACCCTTAAGAAGCAATCGTAACTCCGCAGCCTGCGGGTCTGGTGAAGGGAAACCGAGAATAACGTGTAATGAACGGACACCACTAAGATAGTTTTTTATCGACTCGACGGATTGGAAGGAACGACTGAGAAACTGAGCGAACAAACAAAACGAATTCTCGGAAGCAGGGAGAGCTACAAATCCAAAATATTCACAAAAGAGAAAAAAGGAACGCCATTGAACAAGGAGATTTTTTCGTGTCCCGTCAGCGAAGGCGTGTCTTATGGAAGTCCGGACACCTTCATGCAAGCTACGGCAAACAGAATCTACAAAACACGAGAACATAATTACCAACAGTGCGAAAACTCGAACAGGTCTGGTGATACATGGCAATCATGCCATTCCTCAGACTTAATACTCTCAAAAAATTTATGTTTGAAATGATCCCCAAGAGACCATCGCGACAGCAAATAGGGCAAGCGATTATCAACCCCGGCTAAGTGACGTGCACGAATCTCAAATTGTAACTGTGCGGCAATCCAGCATACCTCCCTGAGACATGCCTGCATGAACTCATTCCGAGTTTTCCCTGAGTTGAGAACAGCTACGGAAGCAGAATTATCACAATCGATGGGTATTTGCCGGTACGCTCTACGCAAATCCCGTTTGAAAATAAGACACCCTTTGCCCTTTTGTTTGACAATGTTTACCAGGTCATCCACCCTAGGGTAACTTAAACAAACAGGTTTTCCAAGATAAACATTTTTGTCAATTCCATCAGTGATAGATTTGCCTCTGGGCATACTAAGATCCAGGATAATTCTTCTCTCCCCGTTAGGTTTAGGTACAGTGTTAAGGGGAGATAACCTTATGGGCCCCTGAAAGGGATTACCAGTAAATGGGCCAACGATGGCATTATAGCCTAATTCTTTGTCAAGGTACTTTGTCATGGCTTCTGGATGTTCTCTGGCACCTTTATGATTTTGTATAGAATTAATTTCGTCACTAGTGGCTAGGCCACCCTTAAAACCAATAGGAAAACCGAACTCCAGGAGTTCGCACAATTCTGTATCTTCGTAATTCGTCAAGGCAGATCTCCAAAATGGAATGTTAAGGTTGGTATTTAGAGGTATGCGACATTCTTCAAAATTGTGTTTTCCAGAAGCCATAACAACGTCGTGAATATGAACAATGTCTGAAGTATCGTGGGAAAGATCAGTTTGGATTGCTTTGTGTATTTCTAAGGCATCATCCCCTATTTCCTCTGTGACGATTTTCTTCACAGTTTTATCACCAACATCAAAACAGGCATCATCAAACTTATCAACATTGTTAGCCACTTCTACATGAACATGATTGACATTTTCGATGTGAGTTAATTTGTCTTTATCTGTCGCCTGCTGGCTTCTTGAAGCTTTGAGATAACTATCTCTCATGTATTCTGGCATAAATATTTCGGCATCGGGGTTTAACTCAGATTTGGGAATAACTAGTCATCTGGAATTAGATAACCGATTTGGGCAAGAAAGATCGCATTCGGGGTGTGATCTTTTAATTTTCTCTTTAAGCCAGCAGACAGCACAGATGTGCACGACTTGTTTTGTGCTCTCCTTAATTTGAAATGAGTGTGGGGCGGTCATGTGACACCTGTTCCGTTGATACTTGGGACAAAACCATACTTCGTCTTTTTCAACATGTCTACTACCAATATTTTCACGTTTAGTATCCCTTTTAATGTGTCTTGCCAATATGGCTGTTTCTAGCACACTGGGGTCGTCGCCCCATGATTTCAGGCCGAGCTCAATCTGTCTTAACCAAGACGCATACCAATTGAGCACTGCCTGCCATTCATATACATTCTGATAATAAACTATCTTTTTCAAAAATTCAGTTCTACCTCTTCGTTCTCTGCTGGAAATGTTCCCGGAAATTATTTCCAGTTCACCGGCGACTAAAGATTGGAAAGTTAAGTCTTTAAATTCCATGCGCTTGCCAACGAATTCGAACTGCAGAGCCGAATGGGCCCACACCTGTGGATGTCGAACTTTATCAGCCGATTTCTTGCTCATTCCAGATACTTTGTGGCGTTTTCTGATGACTTCTTTGGATTTTCGTTTTACAGTTTTTCTTCTAACACTTTTGTCGGCGGAACTATCATCGTGCGAATCCGATGAGGTCGTACTCTCACTGCTGGATGACTCAGACTCAGAAGTCTGTTCCGACTCACTTAGCACTCCTAGTTTTCTCAATCTCCTACTCACATTTTTGTTTAGTCCTGGCATGGATCTTAAATCTTTTAAAGTAATTGAGCACGAGTAATTGAGTAATTGAGTAATGTATGTTTCTCGTTTTGCCATAACAACGTCGCACGTTGTTTGCCATAACATACTCATTGAGCATGAGTAATTGAGTAATTGAGTAATGTATGTTTCTCGTTTTGCATGCCTTTACGTTTCGACTCAGATTCATCATCTAAACTAAGGACGGTACCTTTCACTCGAAGATCGTCGATCTGTTTTGTAGCCTCCGCTATCTTGGCCTTCAAAACCTCTTTCTCTTTAATTTCCTGAGACCGTCGCCGATCCGAAGCCTTTTGGCTCTCCTGTTGACGAACTCGTTCCAACTGGGCCAGCTGAGCCTTCAAGTCGTTGAGTTCTGTATCCGATTTATCCAGTCCTTCCTCGGTTGTGGGTGGCTTAACTTCGGTTTTTGCTCTAGCCCCTCCGGTGACGTCTTGTGTAAATGTTCCAGCATCGTATTTTTGATCTTTCTCCTCTTTCGACATTCCGACAGAATGTAAGCGAGCGTAATTCACCACTAATTTCTTACGAGCAGAACGCCTCACTGAGTCAGTCATACACCACTTCTCGAGGTTGAAAATGTATGTATAAAATCTGATACAGATTGTTCTCAAACTGAGTGGAAAAACTCTATTTCACATCTACGTACAGTAATAGTCGGTCGCCTTTTGGTGTGTAGATTTATACACTCGAACAATGGCTCTTGGTTGTACTCAAACTGGATACAAAATCCAGCATACAAATTTTCTCTATTTCTCATCTGCGTACATCAACTGCTAATCTCATGAATGCTGTAGGCTTAAATGCCCAGTTTTTATATAGGTATTTGCCGTATGACATGAACATCAACTCACACAATTAAACCACATACATGTAAGTATACATGTAAGAAGAACTCACTAAGTGAGAAGACTACATGAAAGGCAGTCAAGAAAAACAGCTCAGAACAGAAGCCGAATAAGAATAGTCAGATCAAATGCTCTTTCAACTGTATGACATGAACATCAACTCACACAATTAAACCACATACATGTAAGAAGAACTCACTAAGTGAGAAGACTACATGAAAGGCAGTCAAGAAAAACAGCTCAGAACAGAAGCCGAATAAGAATAGTCAGATCAAATGCTCTTTCAACTGGATAATCCCAATTACATGTTTTTACAAGTCAAAAACACACCGATGTGCCCTTTTGGAGCGAAGGCAAACCACCCCTCAGTAAATCCTGGCTACGGCCCTGAGACCATGCCAACATCCATAAGTCATGGTTACACACTATCTGTAACATGACAGATGCAATATGCCCTGACCATCCTGCCGTGCTATTTTGGGGATTTTCATCACATAATAGAGGATGGAAAGGGGGGGGGGTGATTTCACCTAATATAAAAACTTCAATCAATTGATCATTCATGTACACCATAATGTCATTCTCTGCTCCTTAGGGGGTGCTGTGATTAAAATGATTCTGATTCTGATTCCACCAAACCTCTGCGAATATGCCCATGTTTGACCTGTTCAGTGAAGAATTATTAGAGAACATAACTTTCAGTTTGGGCGCTCTATCGTCATCGGCACTATCATACAGAGCGTGCCGTGCGACCCTTTCCCCCCTTCCCATCTTTACATGAGCTGAAGAGGTGAACATGGACTTGGCTAGCCACAACTGTTCCTATCAATACAGTATAGGAACAGTTGTGGCTATAGGACTCCTCAGCTCATGATCATCTCGACTTGGCAGACTTCTCGCCTTCTGTCTGTCTGTTCCTGCTCAGATTCCAGAGAAATCAAATTTATATAATTCACGACTTACCCCATAGTTGTAGCGGACCTGAACAGCTGAAACTGCACACAATCTTTTTCAATTAACGCATCATTTGACTGCACTCTCCGACGATTCAGCTGCTCAGCGTCCTCGAGATGTAGACTCACTGACATGGGAAGTAGAACTCTTCTGTTGCTGGAGGAGAAAAAAATACATTCCACTCTAATTTTCCACTCAACTTCGTTCGTTTTTCGTTTGGAAGCTCCTACAAAAAACAGTGATGCTGCGAGACTACAAATTCGCAGAAAACGTTACAATCTGTTGCAGGGCGAGCATCAAGCTTTCACGGTCGTAGTTGCATTCTTTCGTGTCTTGGTTGACCGGGGGCGGGGGGGGGGGGGGTCATCATGATGGGTCCACTTTCCGTTGGCTATACACGATCTCACCAGATCTTTTCCACAGAAAGTTACAAGTAAATATATATTTAGGAGTGCGATGGGAAGAAAATTGGATAATGTTAGAAACTTAAGCCTTGTTCAATCTTTGCTGGTTTGTTCCTGGCCGAGATTGGACTAATGCTGTGGCACACTATTTAATTTGTTTTTTCGGATTTTCTTTTTCCATACGGTCTGCTCATATTGTAAAGAAAATTTGACTGCATCGAGAAACCATTCGTGTGCTTGAAATTTCTTGTTATTGCCTAAATGTAAGTTGAAAATGCTATAGCCTATTTGTACCAAACATCTCGATCTAGTTCGGACTTCGGTCCTTCTAAAACCTGTCCGGTGGAGCCAGGGCATGAGCATGCCGGGGGATATATCCGAGAAATCACTGAGAACTTGGGAGGCACCAAGAAGGTGCATCTAGCAACATGCAACGTTCTGAAATGCCCAGGGAAGATTGGAAAATGTTAATATTCTGAGTATTCCAGGACACTGGCACGTTTAAACACGAAAATTGGCAGCCTGTTTATATTTCATTGTCACAGAGTTTGTCGGCACAGTACTGAGTATCGGATAAGGGACGTCCCAGAAAATGTTAATATTCTGAGTATTCCAGGATCATATACATTGTACGGTACATGCAAACAAACAAAATTCTGGCCTTTTACATTTCATGGGCAAAGTTAAACTGTACCGTACCTCCACATTTACTGAGCAGTCGGATAAGGGACATATTGCATCCAACCACACTGGTGATTTATTGATGCCAAACGACAGTTGAGCTATCATTACAATTTAATATACGCCTCTTATTTGTAGTTCAAGTTGCATTAGTCAGAACTTTTGTAATTTGAAAGAAATGATATATTATTATTATCACCACATTTATCACAGTTTGGTTAAAATTGACAACTCACCTCACACTTCAGCTGACTCCCAATACCAGGACCTCTGCTGGGGTCATCTATTCGCAGTTTGTTGAAGAGAAATTTCCGAAATGATGGATCAAATGAAACATCATGATATTCAACACACATGCTCGCTGATGCAAAATTGTAGTAAAACTGAACTATTAGCTAAATTATGTGCACTAAGTAGTGGCATCGCATGACAGAAGGTATAAGATAAAACTTGTATTTGCGGATTGTGTTCCGTCTTCAGTAGGTGAGCTTAATTGGAGCCTGTCGCACTGTCGTCCTGTCGTGAGGTAAGTTTTTCTCTCCACTATCCATCCCTTCACTGAGTAGATCTTGGTAGAATTCTCCCCCCTTTATCGCCTCTCACAGAATATGTTGATTCTGAATTCTCTCCCCCTTAATTCTGTCTTTAGTAAGGTAGCTTGGAGACTGTCGCACTGTCGTCCTGTCGTGAGGTAAGGTTTTCTCTCCTCTATACATTCGTAGAATAGGTTGAGGTAGATTTCTCTCCCCTTTTTGCGGTCTCGCAGGAAATATTGATGTAGATTTCTCTCCCTGCCTTTATTCCGTCTTCAGTAGGTGAGCTTGGAGACTGTCGCACTGTCGTCCTGTCGTGAGGTAAGTTTTTCTCTCCACTATCCATCCCTTCACCGAGTAGATCTTGGTAGAATTCTCCCCCCTTTATCGCCTCTCACAGAATATATTGATTCAGATTTCTCTCCCCCTTAATTCCGTCTTTATTAAAGGTAGCTTGGGGACTGTCGCACTGTCGTCCTGTCATGAGGTGAGATTTTCTCTCCTCTATACATTCCCCGAATATGTTGAGGTAGATTTCTCTCCCCTTTTTGCCGTCTCGCAGGAAATATTGATGTAGATTTCTCTCCCTGCCTTTATTCCGTCTTCAGTAGGTGAGCTTGGAGACTGTCGCACTGTCATCCTGTCGTGAGGTAAGGTTTTCTCTCCTCTATACATTTGCCGAATATGTTGAGGTATTGTCTCCCCTTTTTTGCCATCTCGCAGGAAATATTGAGGTAGATTTCTCTCCCCTTTATTCCGCCTTCAGTACGTGAGCTTGGAGACTGTCGCACTGTCGTCCTGTCGTGAGGTAAGTTTTTCTCTCCACTATCCATCCCTTCACCGAATAGATCTTGGTAGAATTCTCTTTCCTTAATCGCCTCTCGCAGAATATATTGATTCAGATTTCTCTCCCCCTTAATTCCGTCTTTAGTAAGGTAGCTTGGAGACTGTCGCACTGTCGTCCTGTCGTGAGGTAAGTTTTTCTCTCCTCTATACATTTCCCGAATATGTTGAGGTAGATTTCTCTCCCCTTTTTGCCGTCTCGCAGGAAATATTGATGTAGATTTCTCTCCCTGCCTTTATTCCGTCTTCAGTAGGTGAGCTTGGAGACTGTCGCACTGTCATCCTGTCGTGAGGTAAGGTTTTCTCTCCTCTATACATTTGCCGAATATGTTGAGGTATTGTCTCCCCTTTTTTGCCATCTCGCAGGAAATATTGAGGTAGAATTCTCTCCCCTTAATCGCCTCTCGCAGAATATATTGATTCAGATTTCTCTCCCCCTTAATTCCGTCTTTAGTAAGGTAGCTTGGAGACTGTCGCACTGTCGTCCTGTCGTGAGGTAAGGTTTTCTCTCTATACATTCGCCGAATATGTTGAGGTAGATATCTGTCCCCTTTATTCCATCTTCAGTACAGGGGCTTGGAAACTGTCGCACTGTCATGCTGTCGTGAGGTAAGTCTTTCTCTCCACTATCCGTCCCTTCACCGAATAGATCTTGGTAGAATTGTCTCCCCTTTATAGCCTCTCACAGAATATATTGATTCAGATTTCTGTCCCCCTTAATTCCGTCTTTAGTAAGGTAGCTTGGAGACTGTTGCACTGTTGTCCTGTCGTGAGGTAAGGTTTTCTCTCCTCTATACATTCGCCGAATATGTTGAAGTAGATTTCTCTCCCCTTTATTCCGTCTTCAGTACAGGGGCTTGGAAACTGTTGCACTGTCATGCTGTTGGAAGGTAAGTCTTTCTCTCCACTATCCATCCCTTCACCGAATAGATCTTGGTAGAATTCTCCCCCCTTTATAGCCTCTCACAGAATATATTGATTCAGATTTCTCTCCCCCTTAATTCCGTCTTTATTAAAGGTAGCTTGGGAACTGTCGCACTGTCGTCCTGTCGTGAGGTAAGGTTTTCTCTCCTCTATACATTCGCCGAATATGTGGAGGTAGATTTCTCTCCCCTTTTTGCCGTCTCGCAGGAAATATTGAGGTAGATTTCTCTCCCCTTTAATCCGTCTTTAGTACAGGGGCTTGGAAACTGTCGCACTGTCATGCTGTCGTGAGGTAAGTCTTTCTCTCCTCTATCCATCCCTTCACAGAAGATATTGAGGTAGAATTCTCTCCCCTTTATCGCCTCTCACAGAATATATTGATTCTGAATTCTCTCCCCTTTATTCCGTCTTTAGTAAGGTAGCTTGGAGACTGTCGCACTGTCGTCCTGTCGTGAGGTTAGGTTTTCTCTCCTCTATACATTCACCTAATATGTTGAGGTAGATTTCTCTCCCCTTTTTAATTTGCGGTCTCGCAGGAAATATTGATATAGATTTCTCTCCCTGCCCTTATTCCGTCTTCAGTAGGTGAGCTTAATTGGAGCCTGTCGCACTGTCGTCCTGTCGTGAGGTAAGTTTTTCTCTCCACTATCCATTCCTTCACCGAGTAGATCTTGGTAGAATTCTCCCCCCTTTATCGCCTCTCACAGAATATATTGATTCAGATTTCTCTCCCCCTTAATTCCGTCTTTATTAAAGGTAGCTTGGGGACTGTCGCACTGTCGTCCTGTCGTGAGGTGAGGTTTTCTCTCCTCTATACATTCCCCGAATATGTCGAGCTAGATTTCTCTCCCCTTTTTGCCGTCTCGCAGGAAATATTGATGTAGATTTCTCTCCCTGCCTTTATTCCGTCTTCAGTAGGTGAGCTTGGAGACTGTCGCACTGTCGTCCTGTCGTGAGGTAAGGTTTTCTCTCCTCTATATGCCGAATATGTTGAGGTATTGTCTCCCCTATTTACCATCTCGCAGGAAATATTGAGGTAGATTTCTCTCCCCTTTATTCCGCCTTCAGTACGTGAGCTTGGAGACGGTCGCACTGTCGTCCTGTCGTGAGGTAAGTTTTTCTCTCCACTATCCATCCCTTCACCGAGTAGATCTTGGTAGAATTCTCTCCCCTTTATCGCCTCTCACAGAATATATTGATTCAGATTTCTCTCCCCCTTAATTCCGTCTTTAGTAAGGTAGCTTGGAGACTGTCGCACTGTCGTCCTGTCGTGAGGTAAGGTTTTCTCTCATCTATACATTCGCCGAATATGTGGAGGTAGATTTCTCTCCCCTTTTTGCCGTCTCGCAGGAAATATTGAGGTAGATTTCTCTCCCCTTTAATCCGTCTTTAGTACAGGGGCTTGGAAACTGTCGCACTGTCATGCTGTCGTGAGGTAAGTCTTTCTCTCCTCTATCCATCCCTTAATTCACAAGATATTGAGGTAGATTCCTCTCTCCTTTATCGCCTCTCACAGAGTATATTGATTCAGATTTCTCTCCCCTTTAATTCTGTCTTCGGTAAGGTAGCCCAGAGACTGTCGCACTGGCGTCCTGTCGTGAGGTATGGTTTTCTCTCCTCTATACATTCACCGAATATGTAGAGGTAGATTTGTCTCCCCCCTTTTGCCGTCTTACAGGAATATTGAGGTAGATTTCTCTCGCCTTAGTTCTGTCTACAGTAAGGTATCTTCGCCCGGGGACTGTCGCACTGTTGTGCTGTCGTGAGGTAAGTGTTTCTCTCCTCTATCCAGCCCTTCACAGAATATGTCGAGGTAGATTTCTCTCCCCTTTATCGCCTCTCACAGAATATATTGATTCAGATTTCTCTCCCCCTTAATTCCGTCTTTATTAAAGGTAGCTTGGGGACTGTCGCACTGTCGTCCTGTCGTGAGGTGAGGTTTTCTCTCCTCTATACATTCCCCGAATATGTTGAGGTAGATTTCTCTCCCCTTTTTGCCGTCTCGCAGGAAATATTGATGTAGATTTCTCTCCCTGCCTTTATTCCGTCTTCAGTAGGTGAGCTTGGAGACTGTCGTCCTGTCGTGAGGTAAGGTTTTCTCTCCTCTATACATTTGCCGAATATGTTGAGGTATTGTCTCCCCTGTTTGGCATCTCGCAGGAAATATTGAGGTAGATTTCTCTCCCCTTTATTCTGCCTTCAGTACGTGAGCTTGGAGACTGTCGCACTGTCGTCCTGTCGTGAGGTAAGTTTTTCTCTCCACTATCCATCCCTTCACCGAATAGATCTTGGTAGAATTCTCTCCCCTTTATTGCCTCTCACAGAATATATTGATTCAGATTTCTCTCCCCCTTAATTCCGTCTTTAGTAAGGTAGCTTGGAGACTGTCGCACTGTCGTCCTGTCGTGAGGTAAGGTTTTCTCTCATCTATACATTCGCTGAATATGTTGAGGTAGATTTCTCTCCCCTTCTTGCGGTCTCGCAGGAAATATTTTCTGTCCTCTATATATTTCCCGAATATGTTGAGGTATTGTCTCCCCTTTTTACCATCTCGCAGGAAATATTGAGGTAGATTTCTCTCCCCTTTATTCCGCCTTCAGTACGTGAGCTTGGAGACTGTCGCACTGTCGTCCTGTCGTGAGGTAAGATTTTCTCTCCACTATCCATCCCTTCACCGAATAGATCTTGGTAGAATTCTCTCCCCTTTATCGCCTCTCACAGAATATATTGATTCAGATTTCTCTCCCCCTTAATTCCGTCTTCAGTAGGTGAGCTTGGAGACTGTCGCACTGTCGTCCTGTCGTGAGGTAAGTTTTTCTCTCCACTATCCATCTCTTCACCGAGTAGATCTTGGTAGAATTCTCCCCCCTTTATCGCCTCTCACAGAATATATTGATTCAGATTTCTCTCCCCCTTAATTCCGTCTTTATTAAAGGTAGCTTGGGAACTGTCGCACTGTCATGCTGTCGTGAGGTAAGTCTTTCTCTGCTCTATCCATCCCTTCACAGAAGATATTGAGGTAGATTCCTCTCCCCTTTATCGCCTCTCACAGAATATATTGATTCAGATTTCTCTCCCCCTTAATTCCGTCTTTGGTAAGGTAGCTCAGAGACTGTCGCACTGTCGTCCTGTCGTGAGGTATGGTTTTTTCACCTCTATACAAGCGCCGAATATTTTGAGGTAGATTTCACTCCTCTTTTTGCCGTCTCGCAGGAAATATTGAGGTAGACTTCTCTCCCCTTTAATGTGTCTTAGTTACAACTACATTTATATAGCTGCATGTCCATTTAAATAGAGTTCAACATGTACTTGGTTGATTCCAGATCTCTATGCCCCCAGTTCCCAAAATCTTCCCCATTAATACACTGGCACAATACTGGAAATGAATGTAATACATTGCTTCGTTCAATGCTCTCTCGCCATTTTGAGAGCTCCAGATTTTTGGGAACATGGGGCATGGAGGGTTCACCATCTTTAGTAGTGAAAGGCACTGTATGTCTACCAGTCTCAATTTCAAGTTTGTGATTGCTGGTGCGAAGTTTGGCAATACTGGAACGGTCAAGGGATTTTTTAACATCTAATAAATAATCTTCCAAAATAAATGTATATGAGAAGCTTGCCCCTACTGTTACCAAGATTTGAGTCGAGGGTCGTCTTCCAGAAATCATCGTATCGTGTCTGCAGTTTTTGCCTAATGAGCGCAGTTTGGCCGTTATGGTCATTCAATATTCCTAACTCGTTCAATATTACGTTTTTACGTTTAATCCATGACATATACCCATCCTTGCTAAGGCGGTCCGAT
>JAVTVY010054842.1:0-31407 GCA_036873755.1 Hanleya hanleyi | reverse complement strand
TGTTCATCATGACTAGATCATGAGTTCATCATGACTAGATCATGAGTTCATCATGACCAGATCAGGTGTTCATCACAACTAGATCATTACATGTAGTTCATCATGACTAAGTCATGTCTTCCTCATGACTAGATTCTGTGTTCATCGTGACTAGATTATGAGTTCATCATTACTAGATCATGAGTTCATCATGACTAGATCATGTGTTCATCGTGACTAGATCATCTGTTCATCACCTCAAGATCATTGGATCATGGAATTGAGATGTTGTTTAGACTTATAGAACTTCGAAAGCCTGCTGTTCTTCATCACTAGATCATCTCCTCTTGATATCCAGATCATGTCATCTTTATTTTAGCACAAGTGTTCATCAGCTCTACATGTAGATGATCTATTCATCATTGCCATATCCTCTAGTCATCATAACTCAATTACATGTATGTGTTCATCATCTCTCGATCATCCCTTCATCATATAGATTTATCGGCCTTAGATCAGGGGTCGAAATGTTAGAAAAAATTACTTGTCTCAGGTGACAGGTGAGTACAGTTTTACTTGTCTCGTCAGAATTTGATTTGAACACTAAAATATTGACCAATAAAATGTTGCAATAAAGTGGAGAAAATGTTGTTCATAGGAAAAAAATATATTGAGTTGTGTTATAGTACTTGCTAGAGCATTTCCACAAAGTGCATGCTCTTACATGTATGTTTTCATGAGAAACCGCTCCGCCGCTGCCGCCGCCGTGACTTTAAACGTGAATATCTCTGAAACTGTTAAATATATTTTGGTCAGACTTTGTGTGCTATCTCCTTAGGCCTGGGAAATTTGTCTGGTTTGGTGTTATTTGTATATATAGCCACTGTTCACCACTAGGTGGCGCTGTAGTCCGAGCATAGGTGAACCTTTCTCTCACCATTTCATCTAAACGGCTTGTTTGATTTCTATGAAATTCCATTGCAATGGTCTTGAAGGATAGGCAATGTGCTGAATAGGTTTTTGTAGCTGGCATAACTATGAAGGCAGGTTTTTTTGTGTCTGAAGTTTTTCGTGAAATGAATATTTACCAATTCGCTTGGAGAAATATTTAAAAATTGTTCTATTCTAGGTTGTCAAGCATAAATATAGGATTGCTGACATGATAATTCCCTATTAGTGTTAACCAAATTGCAATTCAACTGAAAAATAACAATTATCTGACTTTAACGTCAAAACATCCATAACCATAATCATGATTAAAGTTTTTTCCCTTGAACTCTTATGTGCCATCTCCCTTTGGCTTTAGATTTCACCTGTTTGTTTTTCATTGTATTTTGTCATCACTGGGTGGCGCTATAGACATGAATTCAGGTAAACCTGTGTAACACGATATCTTCCAAACAACTTGTTTTCCATGAAATTTGGGTATAATGATCTCGTAAGATAGGCAAAGGACTGATAAGATTTTGGTGGTGTTGGCGAAATCATGAAGGCTCATTTTTGCATCTCAGAATATGATTTTTTTTCTCACAAAAATGGAAATTTACTTCTTCGAATCAGGGAAAAGTAATCCCTCGTAAGCGTTGCAATGACCATTTTTTTTTTAAATTATCATCACTTTGACCAATATCTACATTCCCCAGGCCAGATCTGGGGATTTTGCTTCATCATGTAGTTTTGTGATATTTGTTTATCATTGGGTGGCACTATGGACAGTAAACTTGAAGTTATATACATGTAGCACAATTTATTGACTCTTCATGAAGTTTATTATTGTGATCTTGCTAGACATGCAGAGGATTTTAGAGGAGTGAACGATTTTTTTTGTCCCCCGCTGCTTAGTAGGAGAAACCAAGAGAACCTTCCACGAACGTATCCGAGAACATTACAATGACACACGGAATCATAGTTTAAACCCAGCACCACTTCATTTCTGATCAGCCGGCCACACGACTGACCACATTAGCTTCCACATTATCGAAGTAATGACATCAGACCCAGATCTCGAAGCTAGCACCAAATTACGCCAAGCTCGAGAGCGTTACTGGATCTATCAACTCCACACGAGAGCACCCATCGGCTTGAACGAAAAGGACTAAGCAAAACTTTGATTATTCTCTCCTTACCATATATACCTACCTCCAAAGTTGCGCTTATCCTTTCCGGCCAAACTACAGATAGTACAGACATTCCTTTGTCTCGCCACACACTCGTAGCGCCACAATAGCCACTTACACCAAGTGACGCCACTCTCCAACGCAATAAACACTATGGCGTTACAATGACAGCTTCACAACCGGATGATTCACTGTCACAATGACGTTACTATGGACACACCTAACTATCACGCCACACACTGCAACATGAAACGTAAGTGTGAATTATGCGGCAAGGAATACGCCGACCGTTACGGACTATACCGACATCGACGTATCCACCACCTAAAAAGAGGGTTTACCACCTGCCACTGCGGTAAGACCTACAAACGCAAAAGGGATTACCATAAACATCAGTTGAGGTGCTTTTTCCAGTCGGCAAGTCTAGGGGACGAACTGCCCCCGTTTAACCACCTCACTGGGGCCACCACCACACCCCAGGAAGAAGCATCCAGTGGTATTACCCCTCCACAGCCTGTGGTCACACCCACTGAAGCTAGTCCACCACAGATTGCAGACCCAGTCGATCGACCAGCCCAGTCATCACTTAATGACATTGTCAAGGAATCGATGATTTGCTCAAACATCGAGACGACCTCGGATCTCGACACCCCACCTCAGGCCGACACAGATTGGGACTAGCTACTAGCCAGTCTTCTAGACTTTTAAGACTTTACACGTCATATCTACGGAAGTCTGTAAATGCATGTGAATAACGAAAACAAAAACATATTCAACATAATAAATTAATCTTTATTCACCAACCTTTGCTTTTTCTTCCGTTTATTTGGACCATTCACCCCCCCTTTTTTGGAGACCATTTATTGTGTCATATCACTACGTAACGGATTATATTACCGGCCTACACTATAGCCAATATACCCCCCACCGGCCCACGCTTACGGCCGACATGTCAATCATTGACCCACACCGGCCTACACCATAGCAACAGGGCCGCTCACCAGCCTACAACGGCCTACGGTCACATAGTTATGATACATACCGGCCTACACGGGCCTACGGTATTTCTCCACTATATAAAGCGACCGAATGGCCATTCACAAACAACCTCTGATGAGATCACATCGATCGAAACCGGTCAGGTTTTTACAGACAGAAGTCAACTCCAGCCTTTGCCGAGTACTGATTTTCTTCACTCCATACCATAACAACTCGAGAACGATTCAACCGATCTACTTCAAATGTGGGGAGTGCCTTGACATTGTTGAGAGGAGGATTATGATTGTTTTTCAACATGTTCAAGGACGTGCTTAATCCAATATGGTCACCATCAGCCATACTGGATTTCATTGGATTTTAAGCAGTTTGATCTTGTCCGGACAATAACTGGAGTACGATTCAACTGATCTACTTCAAACTTGGGGAGTGCCTTGACATCGGTGAGAGGACGGTTGGGATTTTTTCAGCAATGTGCATAATCCAATATGGCCGCCGTCAGCCATATTGGATTATAAGCAGTTGGATCTTAGATTTTCTTGTCCGGACAATAACTCGTGAACGATTTAATTGATCAACTTCAAATTTGGGGTGTGCCTTGACATTGATGAAAGGACGGTTGGGATTGTTTTTCAGCAATGTGCGTAAGATAATATGGCCGCCGTCAGCCATATTGGATTATAAGCAGTTGGATGTTGTCCGGACAATAACTCGAGAACGATTCAACCGATCTACTTCATATGTGGGGAGTGCCTTGACATTGTTGAGAGGAGGATTAGGATTGTTTTTCAAGCACGTGCTTAATCCAATATGGCCACCATCAGCCATACTGGATTTCATTGGATTTTAAGCAGTTTGATCTTGTCCGGACAATAGCTGGAGTACCATTCAACTGGTCTACTTCAAACTTGGAGAGTCCCTTGACCTTAGTGAGAGGACATCATTCATGTATTATGTTTTATGAATGTGCATAATCCAATATGGGTGACATCCGCTGTATTAGATTATGTTAAGCTCATCAGCGATATCTCCATTTTCAAATCATACTCTTATCAATGATATGAGATCTCATCGACCAAAAAAAATCGACCATAGAGGTCCATGGCCCCGCAGCAGCAGCGCCAGTTATGGTGGATGTAATCCACCATAACTGGTGCTGCTAGCGGGGGACATGGACCTCTATGGTCGATTTTTATTATTATTTATGGTTTAAAAATGGATTGCAAGGACATTGGTGCTGCTGGCATTGGCATATATGTTGCAATGTTGGTATTGACAGCTAAAATATGTAAATCTAGGTTACATGAGACCCTGCCTACACGCATAAATATAATGTAATCAGAGAAAATATGCTGCCATCAGTATGGTGTGATACTGTAGAGAGAATTAAAAGTATTTAAGAGAGCTTGAATTTGTGACATTTTGGTCAAATAGACATACTGTAACACTGATATTCTCCTTTACCTTGCAGGCTTACATATTATATGCCTGTATGTTGACCATTCAGATAATAAAATATGAAGTGGTCGACTTATTGCATAATGCACTTTACATAAGGAGACTAGTAGACTGCTTGTGTCAACAAAGTAGACACTTCCTTTCCAAAATCAGTGCTACTTCTCTCTCCAATACTGATATAATAATTTGATTCTGTTAATTGGTATGGCTATCCTGATTACATTTCTTTAGTCTCCAGATTTCAATGAGTAAAATCACAAATTATCACTTGGTTAATGCTCATTGTTTTATATGGAGGTCCCCAGAATTTATTTGAAACTTGAAATGTGAAATGGCACATACCTCTGCATTTTGACAGCACAGTTACAACTGTTGATAACTATTTTTTTGAACTGAAAAAGTAGACAGATCTTTGAAGTGGAACGTCTACATTCCTGCTATATCGCATGTCCCACCTGGAAATTTTTTATATCCAATTTAAGTAAGATGGTGTGTTCTGGTGCATTTTGACAAAATAAATTATCACTTGGTTAATGCTCAATTTTTTTGTTTTATATGGAGGTCACCAGAATTTATTTTAAACTCAGATGTGAAATGGCACATTGTCCGCGTCATCTGTCTGTCTGTCCGTCTGTCCATCTGTCCATTTTTCTTTTCATACCACATATGCAGCTGGTGATGGATCAGAAGCCTAATGAACATGACTGACCTTCACCTGTTTTATCAAGGTCAAATTTAGCATCAGCAATAATATTTAAAAGAGTGAAGATCGGATGGTGAATGCATAATACATGTGCAATCGGTGACTGACTAGAAGCCTAACCTAGATGACAACCTATTTTTTCAAGGTTATATACTGTATCTTATGATATAACATGAAATATGGCTAGGCTTTCAAATTGATATAACATATGCAACTGATGATGGACCTGAAGTCTATGAATATGACTGACATTGACCTATTTTCTCAAGGTCAATAGCTATGTTAAGGCACATACTTTTAACTGCCAACATACACTTCAAATCTAACATTGTCATCATCATCGTTGTGTCTGTGGTTGTCTTTCAGATCAATCTACCAAAGTTTGTGTGTGTTGCAACGGCCTCATGCTTCAACAGTAACTTAAAACCGTGCTGTATCGGCTGAGCTGGTGAAACACCTACTATTTCCAAGCTCTGACATACCACGTCACTGCCGAAATATTAATACCATGACACAGTGATAGATAGATTCACACATCCAGTGAAGGTTCCCGATTTATGTTGAATGTTGTTATTGCCTAAATTATACAATAAAAACAATTTGCTTTCTCAGAGGCACAACTACCAGGGATGATTCCTGATTGCTCGTCCCCCAGGGGTATGTGCCCCCCCCTCTGTCCCATCCTAAAAAAATTGCCACACCTAACAGAGGGTGTGCCCAAATTGGGGAGATCTAAAGCCCTATGAGTACCAAATTATGTGCACATTTATTCCTGGGAAATGCTCTTCTCCCATGTTTCACATGAGCTTTCATTAGGAACCCAGTTTCTGTCAGTTTTTAAAGAAATTATCCCAAAAAAATAGATCTTGAAATACTTTTTATACGCGACGTATTATGTGATGGCGGTTTCCGTCCATCCGTCTCTCCGTCCCTCGTGTCCGGTCTATATCTGGGACAGTTTTCTATCTACAGTTCCAATTTTTGGTGAGTAGATACCCTACGGGGAGACGATGTCGCGTACCAAAATGAAGGTCGAGGTCAGAGGTCATAGGTCACTAGCCTAAAAAACAGGAAATCACTGAAGAGTTCGTGTCCGGTCTATATCTGTGAACATTTTCTATCCACAGTTGCAATTTTTTGTGAGTGGATATGCTAGGTGGAGACAATGTGTCGCATACCAAAATTGCGGTCGAGGTCAGAGGTCAAAGGTCACTGTTGCCTAAAATCAGGAAATCATTGATCATTGACAGTTTTCTATCTACAGTTCTAATTTTTGGTGAGTGGATGCCCTAGGGGGGGAACGATGTGTTGCATACCAAATGTAGGTCGAGGTCAGAGGTCAAAGGTCAGTGTGACTAAAAAAATTAGGAAATCATAAAAAATTTAACAAATTTGTGAGTGGATTCAATAGGGGGAAATGAAGTGTCGCATGCCATAAAATAGGTCAAGGTTGAAGGTCAAAGGTCACTGTGACCCCAAAATCAGGAAATTATTAAAAATAACATTTTGTTTGTGTCGGATACATTAGGGGAACACTATGTGTCACCTACCAAAATGTAGGTCAAGGTCAAAGGTCAAGGCCACTGACCCCTAAAATCGTAAAATTGTTAAAAATCATGATTTTTTTAGTCCATTGAGAATTTACGGCGAGTCGTTTTGTCATGTATCAAAATTTAGATCCGGGTCAATAGTCAAGGTCACTGTTACCCCAGAATCAAGGTCAAAGGTCAGTGTGACCTGAAAATCAGGAAATCATAAAAAAAATACTAATTTTTTGTGAAGTGTCGCATACTAAAAATTAGGTCAAGGTCAAAGGTCACTGACCCCAAAATCAGGAAAGTATTAAAAGTAACTTTTTTTTGTTTCAGTAGATACATTAGGGGTGTCACATACCAAAAATGTAGGTCAAGGTCAAAGGTCAAGGTCGCTGACCCCAAAATCGTGAAATTGTTAAAAATCAAGATTTTTTGTGTCCATTGAGAAATTAAGAGGAGATGATGTGTCGTGTACCAAAATTTAGGTCAAGGTCAAAGGTTAAGGTCACTGTCACCCCAAAATCCGGAAATCATTAAAAATAACTTTTTTCTGCTAGTAGATACATTAGAGGGACATGATGTGTTACTTACCAAAATGTGGGTCAAAGGTCAAGGTCACTGGGACCCCAAAATCCGGAAATCATTAAAAATAACTTTTTTCTGCTAGTAGATACATTAGAGGGACATGATGTGTTACTTACCAAAATGTGGGTCAAAGGTCAAGGTCACCGGGACCCCAAAATCAAGAAATCATTAAAAGTAACATTTTCATATGCCTGTCGAAGGCGAGGTCGTGTATGATCGTGTAATGCGATGTTGTGTTCTGTCTATTCATCTATTAACATTTGTTGTCCATGCGATATCTCTAGTTTCAAGGTATGAATTGGTACCAAACTTTGAGTATACCTTACTCGCATGGCAAAGGGGAGCCATACATTTTGAGATCAATTTGTCAAAGGTCAAGATCACAGTCCCCCAAAATGGAATCAAGTTTAGCTGACTATATGTGTTAGGTTGGAATATTCAGAGTTCTCTCCCCTACATGTATATGGCATTTGTCCTGGGTAGTTGTCTCCGATGTTTGAAACGGCTACATTTAGTTAAACTGTTGTGAAATAAAAACCATACATTTACTAATTTAACGGGGAGAGGGGTCCTTTATGAACTTCATACCTATTTATTAACTCAAGAACAAAGGTTTACTTCATCACTTCCTTCTTCTTTCATGGAAAATTATCTCACCTGAAAGGAATCCATTTGCAGGAAATCTACTATTTTCTTATGTTTATAGACTGTTTCAGTGTGGGATATGTAAGCTCTCGGCTCAATGCTCCAAGGTCGACTAGTTACCAAAATGTGATATATGTTACATTCTCAGAAGCACAAAATTGTAGACCTTTCTCTGGATTGCTTGTTACCAATTGGAATCAAGGCTATTAAACAACCTTGAAATTTGGACGAATGTAATTCCAGATATACGGGCGTACATTGAAGCCCATTGGGCTCTTGTTCTACTTGTCACCTTTTCTACATGTCTCTCACAAATTTCACTCATCAGAGACAGTCGTGACAGGTAGACATATGTTATTTCGACCCCTGGAGATAATCTATGCATCATCGCTAGATCATCTCATCATGACTAGACATCTAGTGATGAGCACATGATCTGGGGATGAAGAACTGATACAGTACATGTATCTTACATTCTAGAAATTGCACCAGGTTAATTTGATACTTCTGGTATTGGTTACTGATGTGGCTGATATCATGCTCACGGTGGATCTGATTTCATTGGAATTACATTATCAGAATTTTTTACCAGGCTTTCCACAGCACTTGGTCTGATCAGCCTCATCCAATGCAAGGCCTGATCTGGGCACACATGATCTGGGTATGATGTACGGATGATTTAGTGATGATGAACACATCATCCAGTCATGATGCAGATCTAGTGATCATGCAGGGATGATCTAGTGACACGAGTGATGATGAACACATCTCTTCATCACTAGATAATCCGATCTCCAGATAAAATGTTCATCATTTCCAAATCATCAGTTCATCATCATGTGTTCATCATTCACAGATAATTTTTCGTCATGAGTGGATAATTTGTTCATCATCCCCAAATCATTTGTTCATCGTCGCGATCATCACTAGATCATGTGTTCATCATCACTAGACCATCTCTTCATCATCACTAGATCATCTCCAGTTATCTGTTCACATGACTAGATAATCTGTTCATCATCACTACATGTGGATCATGTGTTAATCATGAATTTCTCTGTTAATCATTACTGAATCATGTGTTCATCATCCCCAGATAATCTGTTCATCATGACTAGAATAAGGTAATCTTGAAGCAAAATTTAAGTTGTGTTTTCAAATTTGTTTCATTTATAGACATGATAGAAATAAGCCGTAACTGGACACTGGCACTGCAATTTGTAGAGTTATCAAGTTTACTCTCCCCTAATGACTGTAAAATGTAGTTTGGCTGGTTTTCGTGAATGCTATATGAGAAACAGAAGCCATTGCCAATATTATCGCTTGCTCATAATAGTGTTCATAACTGTAAATAATCTGTTCATCATCACTAGATCATCTGTTCATCTTCAGATCATCTGTTCATCATCACGAGATAATCTGTTCATTATCACTAGATCACCCCTGCATCATAACTTGATTAACCGTGAATCATCACTGTATCATCTTTTCATCATCACTAGATCACCCTTTTCATCATCACTAGATCATCTTTTCATTGTCACTGGATCATCCCTGTATCATCAATAGATCATGCCTGCATCATCACTAGATCATCTGTTCCTCATCACTAGATAATCTGTTCATCATTTATCACTAGATTATCTCATAAGTAGATAACCTCTGCATCGTCACTTTATCATGCCTGCATCATCACTAGATGATCTGCCCATCATCACTTGATAATCTGTTCATCATCACTAGATCACCCCTGCTTCGTCACTAGATCATGCTTGCATCATCACTAGTTAGATCATCTGTTCAGCATCACTAGATAATCTATTCATCATTACTAGATAATCTTTTCATCATCACTAGATCACACCTGCATCATCACTTGATCATGCATGCAGCATCATCATCATCATGCATTAGTAATGATCTCGACATTGTTTGCCTTGTACAGAATCGAGGTTTGTTTGGCTCTCTTGTTGACTCCGCCGACAGAGCAGTCAGTTCTTTAGGCAGAGAAGTGGACAGAGCAGCAGGATATCATACAAACACACAAGTCCTGGTAAGTAACCTTGCTAACTCATGCACTCACAAATATAATTGTTCTAAAGACAGAGTCAGATGAGGTTAGCCAAACAGCCAAACAGTGGTCAAACAAAATTACAACAAAATATCAGGTATGGTTCAGTCAAAGGTTTTTATGTAATTAACCAACCAGAAAATAAAAAAAAAGTTACAAAAAGTTGTACAATATCCAAAAATGTAGGCTTAATACAATACCATAAAAGAGTGTTCCACTTTGACCGTTGATTTGCTCTGGCATGAAGCCTATGCTGTTTTTGTTTTGTTTTTAGCAAAAACATATGTCTCCCTCATCCTCCCACCTTGCCTGAAGTTGAGTGAGCACAGGGTTTATGGGAAGATGTTAAAAAATGAAGGTGCATGGCAATAAGTATCCAAAACAAAACTGCATACATGTACACTTAGACGGACACCAATGCATGCACGTGCTCATACCAAAACCTAATCAGATGAGGAGGTCATTCCAGTCGAGCTTCCATTCAAGTTTGGTGAAATTCTGTCGAGTAATTCTCCAGATATCTTGCAAACAAGGCCTGTACATGTACAAGTAGACGGATGGACACCAGACATGGATGGAAGCATGCTCACCAAAATCTACAAAATGAATGTGGCAATAAGTATCCAAAACAAAACTGCATACATGTACAAGTAGACGTGCATGCACGTGCTCATACCAAAACTTAATCAGATGTGGAGGCCATTGCAATGAAGGTTCCATCCAAGTTTGGTGAAATTTCGTCCAGTAGTTCTCCCAATATCTTGCAGATAAGTTCCAATAGACATAGTTGGCATGGTTGGGGGAGACTTAATGATCCTGAATGTTCATATACAGTCCATCTAATTCAGTCCACTTTCTTCCTACTCTTCTTGTACAACTCCTCCCAGTTTCTGTGTCCAGTCGTTTTGGTCACTCCTTGTGAAATTCATGCGTTTCACACTCCAACGACGATCAACGTCCAAGTCCAATTTCTGTAACTCAAACTGAAGAACAACACTATGGGAATCTCCCAACAACATCGACTTCACAGTGAAATTACACAAGTCTCCACAAGGGGCATTAACCAGCACGTCTGTGCTCCAATAACTAGTAATTCCACACAAACATTTTTGCGTGAAAACGCTTGTCAACAGTCCACAATTTTTCCACCAATTTCACGATGTCGCTCAATGAGATGGCTCTAAGAAAATCTTTCTCAATATTAGGCTGTCAGATCACAAGCTGAATGATTCTCTCTTCTGCTGTGCCAACACTCCTTATATATACCCACAGAGAAACTTCCAGAGAATGATGTCAAACTTGAGGCAGTTAACTACTGCCTGGAACATTCCAGGGCATCACTGATCACTCCTGACTTGCTGGAACATTCTCCACAGTTTCATGTCAAAAATCATTGTCAAAGTGTTTACATCTTATTGCTGCCAGGGCCACACCAAAAAAGATTAACTGTTACATGCATGTCTAAACAAAATGAACTACAATTGAGAGGGTAATAATACAATATCATTTGGGTACATGTATATATGCCAGCACAGGTCGAAATATTCAAAATAATTTATGTTTCACAAGACAAGTGACCAAAAAGATTACCTGTCACCTTTAAAATTGCCTGAACATGTGATCGTTGAAAATATCAAGTATAGTAATTCAAGATTAATGACAAAGCTACATGTGGCAAGCTACCAATAAATTACTGACAACTTGTTTTTATGCACAGATTAGCAGCTGTTTTGAATGAATTTGGACAAATATATATTTCGAACACCAAAAGAAAAAAAATTAACTGTCACTGGAGACGGGTACATGTACTTTATTTCTCTACCTGTCTCTTTCAAGAATTACCTGCCAGGGACAGTTTCGATCCTTTGTATGCTTTGTTCAGTTTGGATATTTGAAGTCTCTTACCCAGGGTGGAGAGGTGTTTTATTTATAAACACGAAGAGTGTAATCACATTAATATTGTTACATAAACTAATTGATAGCACTCCATATCTCTACATTTCCATGAGGACTTTTCAGACCAAAGCTGTTGCTAACAGAATTCATTTGAAACATATGGATTTGAATGTCTTGAATGTTAAAATTTGTTTGATATACTCAGCATTGTCAAGTTAATGAATAATGAAATATTTGATGTGTTCTCAGATTATAAAAAGATGTATACAAATTTGGAGAAAAAAACCCCCAACCCTGTATAAATGAACAGGTGGAAACTTTGATTAAATACGTGTACATGTATGTCTCATCTTTTGTTTTTGCAGAATGTATTTCAGACACAGAATGTTGTTCAGCTGATTTCGCGGGTGAGTGGTCGAGCTCTACAGATCGTATCTTCCCCCACAGGCCAGTTGGTCGTGGACGGCAATGGAATCATCAATCCACAAGGGCACACAATGCAGGAACAGTCATTTAACAGTGAGTGGCTGTTCAGTTGAAGTATTTACTTGAGTGAACAAAGTGTGTGATGACTGTCATTCCCCAACCATTGCCCAGGTTAAATGTTGCTACATGTTACTTCGAGACAATAAAATTTCGAGTTGTTCAGCTTCATAGTATATTAAAGCCACTATAAGGCAGTCATTGCCTGGCAAATTTCCCGATATTTGTGCTAATATCAATGTTACAGCTGTTGTCAGTGCTGTACTTTGGTGCGACATGTGGGTAATGCCGTTGTTTTGCACCTCCTATCTCAGGACTTACATATTCATTATGCCCACCCACAAATGAAAGGGGGATATATCAGTCACTTTGTACATATGTTCGTTTATCCAGGTGATATCTCGGTTGCTTTGCAGCTAGGATTCTGAAAGGTACAGGCATGTGATCATGTGCACTGACCTATTTTCTTCTCTGTATGACCATTTTTCCTCTCAGTCAGTCTCTCCCTCTGTTCGTCCATTTAAGTACATCAGTGAAAAAATATTTTCTGCACCATTTATGTATTTCTGTTGCCTTTGGTGCTTGATTCTAAACCTTGGGCATGATATTCCCTGTATATAGCAGATGTGCACTGGCAAATTTGTCTCTGTTCGTCGATCAGATACATGTCGTTCAGTGTGAAAAACTTATCTCGACCATACATTGTATCTCAGTTAATGTGCAGATTGGTATAACCAAATTTATTACGTTAATAAGTTGTGGCTCCATTCCTACGAACTAGTGCATAAATATGTTATTATTCAAAATATTGATTTGTTAATATGACTACATGTACTAACTATTAAATAATTATTATTTTTGCTTTTATTTTCAGCTTTATGGACTGTGATAAGTGAAGGCAAAAACCAGGTCCGGTTACATAACAACAACAACTACTTATCTATTGTCAATGGTAACACAGTTCTCATGCCCGTCGTAAGTACATGTATATGTGGTAAATAATGGACCAAGATATTAAAACATTTCGGGAATTGATATAGATTAGTCAGATGCCGAGGTATATGCCACATGTGAATGCTGTCTGTGATAAAAACAGCTTACCTCATTTCAATGCCACAGGATTTTTTTCATTTGTTCAAATCTCCTCAATTTCGATGCTTGATAAACCTCCTATTGAAGTTTGCACAAAATTATTTATATGGTCATTGAACATGTATATCAATTCTGATGTAAACCCTTGTTTGTTATTGGACATGTATATATCATTTCTGGTGTAAAACCTAGTTATTGGACATGTATACATGTATATCATTTCTGCTGTAAAACCTAGTTATTGGATATGTATATCAAAATTCCTGCTGTAAAACCTAGTTATTGGACATTTATATCAAAATCCTGCTGTAAAATCTAGTTATTGGACATGTATATCAAAATTGTAGAACCTAGTTAGTGGACATGTATATCCAAATTATGCTGTAAAACCTAGTTATTGGACCTTTATATAAAAATTCTGCTGTAAAACCTAGATATTGGACGTGTATATCAAAATTCTGCTGTAAAACCTAGTTATTGGACATGTATATCAAAATTCTTGCTGTAAAACCTAGTTATTGGACATGTATATCAAAATTCTGCTACAAAATCTAGTTATTGGACATGTATATCAAAATTATCGAGCCTAGTTACTGGACATGTATATCAAAATTCTGCTGTAAAACCTAGTTATTGGACATGTATATCAAAATTCTTGCTGTAAAACCTAGTTATTGGACATGTATATCAAAATTCTGCTGTAAAACCTAGTTATTGGACATGTATATCAAAATTGTCGAGCCTAGTTACTGGACATGTATATCAAAATTCTGCTGTAAAACCTAGTTATTGGACATGTATATAAAAATTCTGCTGTAAAACCTAGATATTGGACATGTATATCAAAATTCTGCTGTAGAACCTAGTTAATGGACATGTATATCAAAATTATGCTGTAAAATCTAGTTATTGGACATGTATATCAAAATTCTGCTGTAAAATCTAGTTATTGGACATGTATATCAAAATTGTAGAACCTAGTTATTGGACATGTATATCAAAATTGTAGAACCTAGTTATTGGACATGTATATCAAAATTCTGCCGTAAAACCTAGTTATTGGACATGTATATTAAAATTCTGCTGTAAAATCTAGTTATTGGACATGTATATCAAAATTCTGCTGTAAAATCTAGTTATTGGACATGTATATCAAAATTGTAGAACCTAGTTATTGGACATGTATATCAAAATTGTATAACCTAGTTATTGGACATGTATATCAAAATTCTGCCATAAAACCTAGTTATTGGACATGTATATTAAAATTCTGCTGTAAAACCTAGATATTGGACATGTATATCAAAATTCTGCTGTAGAACCTAGTTATTGGACATGTATATCAAAATTCTGCTGTAAAACCTAGTTAATAGTGTGGGAAAATTCAATCGCAGGAATTGAAATTTCCCACCATAAAATTGGGGGCGATCAAATTAAAACAGAAAGCAGAAAAGATGTGCCAGAATCCTGCCAATAATCCATTATTTCTTCATCACATAATGGAGATGTAAGCTTGTCCGCATGATTTCTTGAGTTACATCCTCCAATCTTTTAGTTCACAGGTGTTGTCAATAACTCAGAGGTTAAGTTGACCGTCGATGAAAAATCATAATTTTAGGTATGCTGTATTGATTTTCACAGCTCACAGAAATGTTGACCATGTGACAGGAAAATTATTTGGAGATTAAATGGTCAACGGTCAACTTCACGATGACAGTCTTTCCTTTATGGTTAAACTTCTCTAGACAACATCTGGAGTTACACTCCACCGATCTTCTTGAAAGTTCACAGGTGTGTTGTACATGTTGACCTGAAGAAACCTATTGATTTTGGGGTAAATAAGTCAAAGGTCAAGTTCACAGTACATGTACATAAAAAAAATCATAATTTGAGGTTTGCTGTAGTGATTTTCAGTTCACAGAAATGCTGATCATATGTGACTGCAGAGGCCAAATCATTTGGGGGTTAAAAGGTCAAAGGTCAGTTTCACAATGGCTGTTCCATAATGCTTTGAGGTCAAGGCCAAAGTTCCAGGTCACTCTGACCCCAAAATCAGGATAAATTAGGGTGAGATTCTGTATTGGATACCAAAATTGAGGTCAAGATCAAAGGCCAAGGTCACAGAGGCGATGAAATCGGAAATCATTCAGAATTGCAATTTTTGGCCTAACATCAAGAGAGAAGAATCACCCTCAGGCTGTTGATTTTAAGGTCAAAGGTTCAAGGCAATGCTGTAGTTTGGGAAAGATAATAGTTGGGCTCAAAGTTTGTTTGGTTGAATGTTATTCGGGTATATCTGAAGCCTCTGGTTAGATTTTTAATGTATTCCTAATGTTTACTGTAATTACTGTATTCTAAATCATGTTAATGTCCTATATCCATGGATCCAATCACTTTGAGCTAATTAATGTTCTTTGTTCTCTTGTATATGTATTGTATAATTCTTAGCCGCCCTACATAACATTGTAACAGGATTAGTTACTATTGTTTATTTGGAAACAATGGGGTTATCCAGCTGATGGTAAAGTCACCTGGCTGTGGTAACCACTGGAACAACTGCTCCCTCCAGCTTCTGGACTTACAATAGGCCTACTATGAACATTGATGAACATCAACATCACTATTCATAATCAGGTCATTGTAAGACAATGAGATAGAGGGAGCAGTTGTTTCAGTGGTTAAAACAGTTAAGGGAATTACTGTCAACTGGAAACCTCATCGACCAATACCCCCCTCATCCCTCAGTTTCTTCCCCTCCCCCACAAGTTCATTCTAAATGGTCTTACATGTGGATCGATTTCCACTCTTAATTCTCTATTATATTCGTCTCAGGTTCCTGGAATGCCCCATGGAGTGGAATCCAAACTGCAGCTGTATGCAGTTGCTGGGCAGTTTTTGACGTTGGAGTCAACCAAAGAGATTGGTCGTCATGTTGGAGTTCTGCCAAACGGCACTCTTAAGCAAGCGTTGGGTACGGGGAAAGATTTACAAGGACAGTTTAGTGTCAGACTTGTTGTGAGTATCCTTGTTCTTTGTTCTGTATAAACATATGAGAACCAGATCCGTCCTGCCTGACATGCCTGATGGGCTAATGAGTATTTCATTGTCCTGTATGCTGATGGGTATTTTCTGTCTGTCGTATTGAACATATTTATCTCCATGATAATTTATGCATACCTCCTTAAGAACATATGGTAAGGCAATAGAGACTACATGTATATCAAAACTGATCTTGCATATTCTCTGCTTCCAATGGGACAAGTTAGAGTATTTGCCCATGCCCACAAGATTGCACCACTGTCAATGTCCTAGAGGCAGTGGCCAGTGCATTCCAGCTACCTACATCATGTAGTCTAAAATTCAGTCATCCCCAATTTTGAGTACCAAATTCATTTGGCTCTTCTGATCAATTTGATCACCTTCTAAAATCATCACGAATAAATAATAGATTATATCAGCATAATTTTGATCCATTTTGTCAGCTGCCCGTTCTAATAAATTTGACCACCCCCTGATTTTATAGAGCAAATTTCACTTCCTGTGATTGAATGATTAGAGGGAGTACCATATCTATGGACTGTTTGGGAGAACTTTCCTAGTCAGATCTGACATAGGGTGATGCCTGGCTATAGGTAACCATGGTAACAGTCCTGCTGATCAGAATGAAACCAGGTGTTATGATGACACTTACACGTGCATGAAATAGCTATATCTTTAGTGCTCAGATTATCTACTTGGATTGACCAGTCGTGTTTGTTGTTGATATTTAACTCTGTATTCTGTTGTACATTTGCAGTATTCTCCACACAGTGTCCAGCAGCCAGTTCAGTATGTTCAAGTGCGCAAGTAGATTCTCCCCACTCGGCTCACAAGGTGTATGTGAAAGTCCAACAGATAACAACGAATAGAACCTTGAACTGTGGTATACAGTGTATCAACATGGCATAAACATCTTCACAGGATTCGAGTTTTCTACTTTTACACAATGTGAAATATTGTATGTTAAAAACTTTCAAAAAGTATATTTCCAAATTGAACTTCAAATTTCCACAAAAAGTGATATTTGTGATAGGGTATATAGACGTTATTAAAAGCTGATATAAAGGATCTGAAGTGCTTGGTCACAATATTCGAATCTGCAGATGCTGGATTCACTGTGGCAATCTATTAACCGGGGGTTGAGCTGATCATTTAACTTGAAATTTCAAGGTCATGTGAGTTGTTTACTTTTTATACGCCCGCCCAAAAGGCGGACGTATTATGTGATGGCGGTTTCCGTCTGTCCGTCTGTCCGGTTCTCGTGTCCGGTCTATATCTGGGACAGTTTCCTATCCACAGCTCCAATTTTTGGTGAGTGGATACCCTACGGGGACACGATGTGTCGCGTACCAAAATGAAGGTCGAGGTCACAGGTCAAAGGTCACTGGCCTAAAAAACAGGAAATCACTGAAGTGTTCGTGTCTGGTTTATATCTGTGAACGTTTTCTATCCACAGTTGCAATTTTTTGTGAGTGCATACGCCAGGTGGAGACGATGTGTCGCGTACCGAAATTAAGGTCAAGGTCAAAGGTCAAAGGTCACTGTTGCCAAAAATCAGGAAATCATTGATCGTTGACAGTTTTCTATCTACAGTTCTAATTTTTGGTGAGTGGATGCCCTAGGGGGGGAACGATGTGTTGCATATTAAATGTAGGTCAAGGTCAGAGGTCAAAGGTCAGTGTGATTGAAAAAAATCAGGAAATCGTTAAAAAAAAATTAATTTTTTGTGAGTGGATTCAATAGGCAGAAATGAAGTGATGCATACCAAAAATTAGGTCAAGGTCAAAGGTCACTGACCCCAAATTAGGAAATTATTAAAAATAACATTTTTTGTCAGTAGATAGATTAGGGGGACACAATGTGTCACATACCAAAATGTAGGTCAAGGTCAAGGTCACTGTGACCCCAAAATTGTGAAATTGTTAAAAATCATGATTTTTTGTGTCCATTGAGAAATCGAGGGGAGACGGTTGGTCATGTACCAAAATTCAGGCCAAGGTCAAAGGTCAAGGTCACTGTGACCCTAAAATCAGGAAATCATTAAAAATCATGATTTTTTGTGTGCATTGATAAATTGAGGGAAGACGATGTGTTGTGTACCAAAATTGATGTCAAGGTCAAAGGTCAAGGTCACTGTGACCCCAAAATCAAGAAATCATCAAAAGTCACATTTTCATATGCCTGTCGAAGACGAGGTCGTGTAATGCGATGTTGCGTTCTGTCCATTCATCCATTAACATTTGTTGTCCATGCGATAGCTCTAGTTTCAAGGTATGGATTGGTACCAAACTTTGAGTATACCTTACTCGCATGGCAAAGTGGCGCCATACATATGAGATCAATTTGTCAAAGGTCTAGGTCGCAGTCCCCCAAAACTGAATCAAGCTTAGCTGACTAAATGTGTTGGAATATTGTTGGAATATTCGAAGTTCTTTCCCCTGCATTTTTATGGTATTGTCCTGTGGAGTTTTTTTTAACTAATTTAACGGGGAGAGGAGTCCTTTATGAACTTCACACCTGTTTATTAACTCAAGAACAAAGGTTTACTTCATCACTTTCTTCTTCCTTCATGAAAAATTCTCTCGTCTGAAAGGAATCCATTTGCAGGAAATCTACTATTTTCTTGTGTTTGACTTTTGTCGATTTCAGTGTGAGATATGTGAGCTCTCGGCTCTTGCTTCAAGGTCAACTAGTTACCAAGAGTTAAGCTCATTTTAGTTTATCATTCAATATAAGATGTGATATATGTTACATTCTCATAAGCAAAAAATTGTAGACCTTTCTCTGGATTGCTAGATCAATTGAATCAAGGCTATTAAACAACCTCGAAATTTGAACCAATGTAATTCCAGATATGCGGGCGTATATTGAAGCCCCTTGGGCTCTTGTTGAAAGATTGAATACAAATATTTAGCTGAAGGACTTTTTTGATTGAATCTCACTCACATGAGTGAGATAAGTTACTACCTTATATGCTGATCAGTCTCAACTTTGAATTGTATACATGACATGCTTTAATGAAAACTATAAATGTCAACTGGGACTGTGAACTTGTACAGGACCTCGATGCTGTTCTGTTTTCAGATTGAAAGTTGCAAGTTTAGTGCCTATTTACAATTTCTATCATAAATAAATGATATTCAAAAATTTTATTTCTAGCAGAACCTGTTTGACATTATCAATTACATTATATATAGTAGAACACATACTAGTAAAAGTGACAGACAAAAGCATTATACATGTATGCACAAATTCACAACCGAGTAAAACTAACTATATTAAATAAATTAAAAAAATTGTTGAGTTATTACCGGTATTTATGTATGGAACGTGACACAAATATCTGTGATGAGGTTGTCTTGAAAGGGGTGTTGAATTTCAACTGTATTTGTGTTCATGTTTAAAGTATATGTAGTAATATTCAAATGGCTACCAGATAAAAAAATTCTATCAAAATTCTGTTATTGTACAGTGATATTTTATAGTATGTACGTATATATAAATGTTCAGTTTTAATAGTCAAATTATATTTTAATCATGTGATTGAGCATGGTCAGTTAAGTGATTTATCCATATTGGAAAGACTTGATATATTGTAGCATGTTCACTACAGTAAACTAATCATAATACTATAGTTTCAGCAATTTGTCTACGCTGATAAACAGCTTGTATCACTGACGTCCCTACTCTCCTTGTTCCCCCCGCTGATTCACATCGCCAAGTTCGCGCCTCTTGGCCGTAAGGGGGGCGCTTTATCTGGTTACCCAATCGCCGTGCCGTAATAGCTTGAAGATAACCAGATTCCTCATACTAACCACGATTGGCTAAGTACCTCACGTGATCGAAATTACGTCATGTCTTCATGATAGTGAGATCACGACTCTCATGTAATGTGGAAGCCATGCCAATATTTTGACAGCGACACGCAACTTGATCTCCTTATATACTCATGACGATAGAGCGTGATCTTATCAGTGGGATATTAACAATATTTACAGGGATTTATTTGTTAATTATGTGAAGGTATCAGTGAACAAATGTTTGCAATCATTTTACGAACCTTACTAAACAATGGAGGAAGTTATCCAAAAATCTGTTCACTCTTAACTCAGGAATTAACGTAATTAGAGCTGTTTTGCCATCCGTTTATTGTTAGTTTTGCCGTTAACGACATATGAGCGTTTGAAAAGGGAGACTCATATTGCCAAGACTCTCCGTAAGAGTGACAGTCATTGGTCATTGGTGGTTGGCCTGTGCAGAGCGCCCCCTTACGGCCAAGAGGCGCGAAATATGCGATGTGAATCAGCGGGGGAACAAGGAGAGTAGGGACGTCAGTGATACAAGCTGAATAGTATGAGCGTACAATTTGTCATGCCATGTTCTTTTCTTCAAACTATGTTTTATGTCAACTGTTTGGTCAAAGTTTTGTTCTAAATGTATAAAATAAACTCTTTCATGATAAGGTTTGGACTCCTGGACTGCATTGCTTGGTCGGTAAAATGGCAACATCACATTTGAATGTGGGCATCATCACTACTTGATAGAGGACATCATAGTCAAAAGCTGGAGTTATTATTTTGTCAAACAAACTTTATCATGGACCATTCTATTCTTTATGTGAGGCCTGGTGTATATATATATATGAGTTATATGTTTTTACATAATCAGAATATCTAGAAGTTACATGTTTTGAGAGTGGTGTCATGATCTAACGCTCTTATGACTTTAAGCATACATGAATCTTTTAATTTTACCCTACCCAGCCTGGGTTATACAAAGTCTATCATAATATATCAGTCGGTCAACAGTTGATTCCTGTTTGGAAACAAGAAGAGTCAAAACAGCATTCTAAAGAATTTTGAATAGTTTATGGCATTCTTTCCAGTGATGATGACAGCTTGGTGGGCCTAAATCTGCCTGCCTCCAATATTCATGATATGGGCATGTATGTTGGCTGGGGTAGTTGGTATATGTCAGTGTTAGCCCAGTGTTTCAGTTGCCCCTCCCATGCCCTGGTCAGATACGGTTTAAGGGAATATTAAATCATTTTCATTTGATGTTTGCGTGCTCCTATTCAAGATGCAGTAAATGATTGACTGCTTTGAATGACACAATATGGCAGTGGTTTATTAATTCAGATAATCATGATAAAAGGCCAGTGAAAATTATTGTACATTCATTTTTAACATCTGTTTGTAACATACACTTTGTACATGTACATAACAATAGTGCTCTTTGTGACCAGAACTTCTAAGATCATTGAAGATTAGTCCTTATAGGCCTAATCATCTATATTATTTCCCCTATTTGTATACCTGATATCTTTGATTTAATGAAATCATTTGAGGTGGAAGTGCACATTATTTAATACTTTTACTGAAAATTTTCTCTCTAATATCTTATTTTAAAATAGTAATTATATGGGATTTTGGTATGGTGTTCTCCCCAATGGATTCAAATTGTTAGATCATTTGGAATTAAGATGAGATGAGTAACATAAACATGGTAAATGTTCATGACAATCAGAAGGTGAAAGCAACTGAACAATATATATTAAATAAGGTACAGGTATACTTGGGGTGATAAATATACAAATGTTTGGATCAGATACCTCGAATATCAGCTTTCAGACAATGCTAGTATTTGCATGGTAGCTCCAATGTGTTAATTGTTGGGTAAAATGTATCTTATAAAATGTCTCGGATGAGATGAAATCAAAGGGAGAAAATACAGACCCCCACCCCCTCACCACACACACTTCGGTACAAGATCTATTTTTCATAAGCATTTTACAAGGGGAGATTTACAATTTTTGTCCTTAAAGTGAACGTAAAGGCTGAGGCAACATGCACTCTGTGGGAAAGAGCTACATTGAAATACTGGAATAGCAGCAACAAATATTTTTGGAGATTTTTTTGCACCGAGTAGGAACGAAATTATCTCCGTTGTATTATTGTTCCCCGGCTGCCGCCATGCTGGCTATCTCACATCAGAGCAGTGACGTTGTATCACTTTGGAGCTCTCTACTTCGTGGAGTTAGAAAGCGTAGAAAGCATGTAAACATAGCGACGTACGAGGAGGCTGGCCTGACTTCAAGTTCTGACAAAGAGACAAATGAAGGTTTACAGGGTTACCAGTTTGAACCAAAACGCTCCGATGTCGACGAAAGTAGTGAGTAGTTCATGGAACGTTTCAGGTCAGTAACCACTTGCTGGAGACACGCAACACAGTCAAAACACGCTTGAAACAGCCGAGCTCTCCACCTCCGCAATTACAATTCGTGCTACAGCGATGCCAAAACAAAGTGATACGTCACAGGAAAATATCACGTGCTCCATACAAGCGTTTTCATTGGCGCAAGGCTAATCAATAAACTGATATGGCCGACTCCAGTCGCTTGTTGCATCAGTCAATAATTCCCGTGTTTGGAATTTTTTTTTTGGAAGGGAAAAAATCACAAAAAATATTTGTTGCTGCCAAATGATACTTTTAATATAGTGCTTCCACACAGTGTGTGTGTTGTCGCAGCCTTTACGTTCACTTTAACAAGGTAAGACTTTTTTCAAGAATTTCAGACCCCTATAATGTATGGACCTGCCAAGTGTAATTAACATTGGGACTGAGATAAAGAATGATGATAAGAATCATTCTAGAACTAGAGAAATCAATCCTGTTTTAAATGCCTGTCGGAAGAATAGCTTTATAGCTAATGTTATTTATTTCCCATGTAATCCAACGTTAAATAAAAATTCTTATACTGTTATTAATTTTTACATACTTGCACACATGCACACTTGAAGTGAAATGTTGAGATGATTTCCAGGGTAAAGCTGATGAAAAATGTAACAAATTTACCCCTGCCCATGGTTTGTTACAGACCATGCTCTAGAGATGTTAACACTGTAAAGGATTGCACACCTCTCAAACTCACAATGCTGTGTAGTTCCCATTATCAAAGATTTCATCATCAACAAATAATGTAAAATTTCATTTGGAACAAAAAGGTTAATCTTTGCTTCTAGTCTTTCTATCTTAAAATATTTTTCATACAGCACTTGCTACCGTAAAACTAATGGCTCCGGTTATTACGGTGTAGAATTAGAATCTTTGAGATATATTGAATGATTTCTTTACTCTATTTCCGTGCTATGTTCAAGTTTTGTTTTGAGAATAAACATTTTTGCATATATAATGGTCTCCATTTGATTTTATCTGTGAAATGGGAGTCGTAAATTACTAGATGATCAGTGTTTATGACACAGCAGGGTTTGTATCATCCTCACTAAACACAGGATGATTGATCTCTGTCCTAGGTAACCTTGGTGGGGGTCATTATCTCTATCCTAGAGAACATGGGAAAGATTGAGAATATTTGCAGGCCTCCAAGTGCCTTCTATATTTCCTATATTTTGAGTCATTCCTATATTTTACTCAAAACCTCCTATATTTCCTATACTTTGACTTTTTCTCATGAAAACTTTCATAATTGCTCTGTTATGAGTCAAACGGACATGAGGAAATTCATTTCAGAAAATATTTATATCTCTATATGCTGAATCACGGAACAGGTCACCTGAAAGACCACCACTATGACCGCATTCAGTGAAAGTAATTTGATTAAACACCAAAAAACTAACAACTTTGGAATATACAATGTAGTACAGACTTGTCTTACACTCATTTATTTCCTATATTTTTCTATATTTCATTCAGAAAATTCCTATATTTTTGCAAATTTCCTCTATATTTTCACTGTGTGCCACTTGCAGGCCTGTATTTGTGTTCTTAGAAAATGTCACATAGCTGATGTTGGTGCTCCAAATTATTTCACCGATTACCTCCCATTTACACAAGACTATTGGTGTTCTGAATGAGGTACACAGGTTTTAGTTGCATTGGTGAATATGTGGATGGATTTGGTGATTTAAGTGATAACTTGTGTTAATGTGCACGTGTTTCATTACATTTTCTTATTCTTCTCTGTATCATTCAGTACGGTACCATTCTTGTCAGACGTGTCAGATTGTATACCTCCATCCTACTGAAGATATACCCTAGGAGTGCGACCTCCTCCTGTCCGATATACCCTTTGATTGCAAAACATGGCCGCAGATATTTTGTTGCATGGCTGCTTGCCAGTCAGCATCATCCACGCTGGAGCAGAGTGGGCTCAAGATGTCACAGTTAAACAAGGTGGAGTACTGTATGCTCTTTTCAAATACTAGAGCATCTGACTTGTTCATTCGTCTATAACATATACTGGATACACTTTCCATCTCTCTCATATGGAGATACATGCTTCCCGTGTCAATCAAATTTGATAAATATAATGTGCATGTGTACCATGTTACATCGACAATTTAGGAAGTACAATGAAAGCATGCTACAGTAGGTCTTCATAATACCAACAATGTGGTATACACTGTCAGTGACCTTGAAGTTCTCAATACAACGTCCAATGGCATTTTGTTTTATCATAGAAAAAAAACAACATGGATTTCAGGAAAAACAAACCATTTATTTAACCGTGGGATAAGACAAAACAATTTTACACATTGTGTAAGCTCTCTCTCAACATCGAACAAAATATATTTTGCTCCCATCAAACAATACCATGTCAAAATGGTTGTTAAAATGAATGTTTAGACAACTGAAATAATATTGCTTCATTACTCGTTATATCTGCATTAATAGTAACTATGATCATAACATGAGATAACAGAAAGCCATTATAGCCCATTCGGAATAAGATCAGTCATTAGAATGTTGGTGTCTTTCTCAACCTGTAACTTCTTTCACACAAACAGCTTAGGCACAGAGCAAACAAGCAATTGACGGTTTCAGTCTTTTACTCTGAGAATGATCCAAATTCCTATGCAGTGGGTGATGCATGTACTTCGCCAATGGGGTTCGCCAGCCCAAACTGACACCAGGTGGCTACGTGTACCAAGAGGTTAATGGCACATGCCCACGTCATTTTCCTGGACGTCACAAAGGCAACGTCATAATTTAATGACGTTATAATTGTTCGTTTATGACGCCACGTCTTCATTACCTGATGGAGCAGTAGCGCCGCCTAGTGTGGCTGGCAATCTCCATTGAAAGTATGATACGGTATCAATGTGAACTGTGCGAGTGTTTAGTACATCAGATATCCACACACTATACAGACTACTGGTAATAATGTCAATGCATTGCAACCTTATCCTGATTGATTGGGGCACTGGGCAGTATAAGGCTCACCTAGGTGAACCCCACAGTAAGATTCTAGCACCAAGGGGCAATGTGTTCTTGATGAAAGTGAGGTGTTATGATCAAGATGAATCTATTAATGTGATGACTTTATGTTCCACTCTAATAGCCGACCGCTCAGTGACAACCTCAATCAAAATAGAGTGGAAATGTATCTGTGGTATGTAGGTTCAATCAAATAAGCCTGGCTAATATTACATTGTCGGGCACCTGGAAAATACATGGAAGCACCAATTTATCCTCACTCCTTAAAATCCAATAACCTGGACAATCTTATGTTAAAATAGTTAATCAGAATAATAAATGTACCAGTATGAATACACCAGTCAATCCAGTATGTGAGGTCTAATAACAGCTCTACATTCCAATACTTTAAAGAGGAAGCGTCTGCAGAATTTAACGTAACACATCACTATAATCCATAACACTTTGCCTTCACAGGTGAATTCTTAATATCAAATGTAAATTATTAGGCAATATCAATTTGAGTTAATTGCCCATACAGACCCAGAAACCGATTCTCTAACTGAGTCAGATGTCCTTCCTTTCTCAATGCCTTTCGGGGTCCTGGCATAAAAATAACTATGTTCAGTACCTGGTACCTCATCTTTGACCAATCAACACAATGTATGAGATTGCATATGATATGATATGGGACAGACATCGTCTTACGCAATCAACTCACCGGGTTATATATAACCTTGTCACAGGTTTCAAAATGACCAAAATTAGAACTTCATAGCTATAGTGAAATATCATGACCGACTCATAACCATTAGGAAATGTGACAAATTATCTGTTTTAAATTTCTGTTGTATTTATCCAAAAATGATGGTCGTTAACATGTTTGCTTCATCTTACTATAATTTTAGTAACCATCTCTGTTTGTTTGTTTGTCGGGACGGCATGGTCACAGTTTTGATTTAAATGTCATGAAACTTGGCCAGGACAGTATTGATGTCACTGAGAACAATGTGTTATGTTATGTCACTCAAAAGAACAACAAGTTTGAAAAGGGCATCTGACACCCAGCTGGAATTTATTATGGGGTTGGGAAGAGTGACTTAAAAACACAAAAAAATCCCAAAGGTACTGTAATCAAAAAGGGCACCAAATGTCCATTGGGGGTCAATAACTCTTTTTGATCAGTAGTTGGAATAACTTTGCATATATGTAGCTATGGGGTTGGGAAGAAGAACTTGAAACTGAGAAACAATTCAAAATAGGCATTTCACACCCAGTGAAAGGTGCAAGTTTAGCTGTCGTCATTCTAAAGACATCCGAGGCAGATTCCATGGGTCATTTGTGATATAGCCTCTTCCAAAGGACAGGTTTTAGGCTTAGCGAAAGTCTTGTTAATTCAGGGAATCTATACTGAAACAAGTGTAAACAAAGATTTAAAAGTTTATAAAATACATCTTTAAAAAAACATGATAGCCACAGTACACATGAATCTGTTTCTACTGTCCTATAAAACTAAGAAATCCAAGCTAACAGAATTTTCAGATAATCTAGACTGGACATAAAACCTAACTATAATACAATCTCATAATTATCGTAATTCACCTTGTACAAATGTATAGATAACTTATCAGCTGCATGTTGAATGTTGAACGGCACCGTAATAAATCCATGATAGAGAATCTGACATGGACGCATTTGCAACATTGTTTATACATCCAATTCTTTTGACAGACTAGACCCAGTTTTCGTCCTACCCTTCTCAACATCCTAGCTGGCAATTTACAGTTGCAGGTATCAGCATAAGTTACTATGTACACATGTCCACCATCGTGGCATTCTGGATACCACTTTCTCAGTGACCATGGCTGACAGTGTGCTGGGACTGTGGTTGGGGTTGTATCCTCTCAGACTTGGGCAACGGTCTTCTGAACAGCAGTACATGGGGCTCTGGTGAAAATAAATAGTACAAAATTGTCATGGTAATGGTTCACTAGTATTACATATTATAAAAACATCATATTTTGCAATATTATATAACGACAGAGCAGAGTATAATGACAGAGTACTTGAATGTGATAAGGAACTGAAATGGCAAACTGTCAAATTATGGAGTATCTGGTCGATGGGAATTAAAGTACATTCTGACACGATAATCTCCATTTAACAATGCATTAACCTTATCTGGCCTGGGTGATGTGAGATGTACATCAGCCAAGGGGGGGGGGGAGAGAGGAGGCAGATATTTTCTGTTGTCTCTGAGGATGGGGAGCTAAAACTTTAGCACATGATATTTGGTCAATAGAAAACTAATCCTAGATGGTTACACAGATAACATCACAGTGACATCAATTTTGGAAACATTGTCTTGGATGCCTTATCAGTTTTAGCTCAATTAAATTGCAATAAATAAACTCACCAAACAAGTTATATATATTTTCTGAAAGTTGTTCATTCAAGGAATTATAATAGTAATAACTTTGATAATCCAAGTACCACATCTGAATTCCTGAGGTTTGTGAAAATTTAATCAAATTTATTCATTAATAGGTTCTTACCAAAAATATTTGAACCTTCAAATTCCTACAATGTAGTTTTCAAACCAAACAACTTTGTCTCATTTTTAAGATTTCTTTCTGGATATGATTTTATGATAGTTCAATCATTTGAATAAATCCCAAAAATGTGAGCCCCTGAAACGTGTATAACTATGAAATGAAGGAAAACAAGAGAGAAGAGATGAGGCACCCTCATTTTGTTTACTGTAGTGTTTTGTTTTACATAATATGTCTTTACAGCGTCGTTCAAATTTCATGACTTTACACTTACTAACTTTATAAAGTTATTGGAGACAGAGAATTAGGGTTTAACATCGCGTTCAGCAATATTTCAGCTATACAGCGACACTATAAAGTTATTGGCAAGATTATATGGCCAACCTGTAAAACTTGACGAAAATTTTAATGGAAAAAAAAGAGAGAAATAACTACAGCGGAGTGATTGAGGGACAATTTTCTATTATTGACTGATAGTTTCTTCAACCAGGTTAAAAGGCTTTACAATCCAGTGTAACTTTATGATTTGATATGTCAGAGAGTTTGAAGAAACTTGATCACCATGTGTTTGAAAAACATGCATGACTCACCTGGATCTAGTCTGACAGCTCTTCTAAAAGCTTAATTTTCGACAGAAAGCTTGTAAGTTGTAGAGAGATTTTTCATCACTGTTTTTTTGCAACCTTTGCAATTGATTATGAATTTTTATATTCGGTGAAAAACAAAATTTGAATTTGGACGTCTAGTACATGCAGGATGATGTGAGGCTGACAGTGGGTCATCATGCCTCACTGTGCAATTCTATGAGAATTTATTAATTATCGGAAAAATTGTCCAAATGAATTTGAACCTGCTGTTCTGAGACTGGCAAAGCTGAATTTGGTGGAGGAGTATACTGTACCTGGTGCATGTACCATGTAGTGTATCCAGCCCGGTGACTGCTGTACACCCAGATTTCTCCACTCCGTCTCAGACATCAGGTGAGTTTTCGGCACCAGCTTAGCGATATCAGGCGGCAGGATAACATGTCTGTGGAACAAAATTGGAGAATTTACTATTCAACTCAGTGAAGTACAAAAAACTTACACCACAATCTACAACAGTAATCTTGTTTTAATGAGCATGATTGTGGCTGTATTACTGACTCTACTTTCCCCCACTGGAAGAGGAATCTTGAATGAATGAATAAATCATTCTCATCAACCAGAGACACCACAGGCTGATTTTTAAACTGAACATGCTCATTCTGTGGTATCACTCAAGGAGTAGAATGTTGAGTATTAAATATTCAAAGCTGAAAATAGTTGTATTTCAAAGGTCTGTGGACCTTTTTTCAATACACAACTGGGGATATTGCATACACTAATTGGATATCTTCCCCAGAACTGCACACCAACTGGGGTAATCAGTTGATGTGTGATTAGTGAAAGTTCCCACTTGGTGTATGTGAAAAGTCCTCAGTTGGTGTGTCAAAGGTCCTCAGTTGGACAATTCCGTGTCAATATGGACATGATACAGTAGACTTACTGGTATGTTACTAATTCTTGTCTCATAACTTCATTTAAATTGAATTCCTAAGTTACTGGATGTAATATTTTGTGTGGGATTTATCCTGCTATTTTTTTTTTTGTATTTTTTTTTTTTTGGTGTATCCAGTTGGTGTATTTGAAAGGTCCACAGTTGGTTTGTGAAAAAGGTCTCCAGTTGGTATGTGATAGATCCTCAGTTGGTGTGAGTGTGAAAGGTCTCCAGTTGTTTGTGAAATGTACCCAGTTAGTGTGTGTGAAAGTTTCTCAGTTGGTGTGAGTGTAAAAGGACTTCAGTTGGTGTGTGAAAGGTCCCCAGTTGGAGTGTGAAAGGTCCTCAGTTGGTGTGAGTGTGAAATGTCCTCAGTTGGAGTGTGAAAGGTCCCCAGTTGAAGTGTGAAAGGTCCTTAGTTGGTTTGTGCTAAAGGTCCCCAGTTGGTTTGTGTGAAAGGACCCCAGTTGGTATGTGAAATGTCCTCATTTGATGTGTGAAACGTTCTCAGTTCAATGTTGGTGTGTGTTTGAAAGGTCCTCCGTTGTTGTTTGAAAGGTCCTCAGTTGGAGTGTGTGGAAAGTCCCCAGTTGGTCTATTTTGAAGGTCCCTGGTTGGTGTGTATGTGTGAAAGATATTCAGTTAGTGTGTGTGAAAGATCCCAGTTGGGGTTTTTGTGAACGATATCCAGTTGATGTATTTGAAAGGTCCCCAGTTGTATTTGAAATGTCCTCAGTTGGTTTGTGTGAAAGGTCCTAATTTAGTGTGTGAGCAGTCCTCAGTTGGTGTGTCAAAGGTCCCCATTTGGTGTGTGAAAGATCCTCAGTTGGTGTGTGTGAAAGGTCCCCAGCTGGTGTGTGTGAAAGGTCCCCAGTTGGGGTGTGTGAAAAGTCCCCAGCTGGTCTATTTTGAAGGTCCTTGGTTGGTGTGTGTGAGTGTGAAAGATATCCAGTTAGTGTGTGTGAAAGGTCCCAGTAGGTGTATTTGAAATGTCCTCAGTTGGTTTGTGTGAACGGTCCTAATTTAGTGTCTGAAAGGTCCTCAGTTGGTGTGTGTGAAAGGTCTCCAGTTGGAGTGTGCAAGGTCCTCAGTTGGTGTGTGAAAGATCCTTAGTTGGTTTGAGTAAAAGGTCCTTAGTCGGTTTGTGTGAAAGGTCCCCAGTTGGTGTGAGTGTGAAAGGTCCTCAATTGATGTGAGTGTGAAAGGTCCTCAGTTGGTGTGTGAAAGGTCCTCAGTTCGTGTGTGAAAGGTCCCCAGTTGGAGTGTGCAAGGTCCTCAGTTGGTTTGTGTGAACGGTCCTAATTTAGTGTCTGAAAGGTCCTCAGTTGGTGTGTGTGAAAGGTCTCCAGTTGGAGTGTGCAAGGTCCTCAGTTGGTGTGTGAAAGATCCTTAGTTGGTTTGAGTAAAAGGTCCTTAGTCGGTTTGTGTGAAAGGTCCCCAGTTGGTGTGAGTGTGAAAGGTCCTCAATTGATGTGAGTGTGAAAGGTCCTCAGTTGGTGTGTAAAAGGTCCTCAGTTCGTGT